>JAQNCA010000008.1:11921523-11942362 GCA_029783725.1 Acanthurus tractus
AGAGGTTAAGGTTAAGGATCACCCTCCTTGTTGACCCGTTCAATACGTGAATCATTTTCAATTTAGAATAAGCCAGTCACAAATGACAAATATTCTACCAAAAAGAGACACAAATTTATGACTAAGAAACTCAGCTTAAGTTCTGGCTCATCAAAAAGTTGTTTCAGGGGAGATGTATCTAACATGATCTATGAAATCACTCTTAGATCAAGGGAGGAATGCATTAACAGCTCCTCTGCTGACATCTAATTTTCTTTTGATCATCTTCACACCCGTTTACCGCTAAAACATATTCCTTCTTCAGAAACTTTTTTCTGCTGATCTGAAATTTCTCCCTTTTCTGCCTTTAAAGTTTTTTTGTGCTCAGGACTCCTTCCTTTAAAATTTTGTGTGTGGTTTATGCTGTATTCCTAGACTGTCAGTAATCCAATAAAAGAATCTGATGAACACTACAGAACAAAGAAACACAAACAGTTACAGAAACTGAAAACAAGACTCCCTGATCACCCCTTTTAATTTCTAAGCATGTGTGATGCATGGTACTGTGTATGGTTACTCATTAGTGAGTATCCAGTAACATTCAGCGTAGCATAAAGTGCTAAGCAGCCCCTAATGCCTGGTGGTCCCTTACAGTAAGCTGCTTAAATTGCTGTAATAAGGTTAAACTTGATTCTATAACCACATAAGACTGTTTGCATGAATCGTGTCTCCTGAGAAAGTCACAGTGAGAATGTATAGCAGGAGCGTACATAATGTACAGTAAAGCTATGCTGTCTGACAAGCTGTGGAATAAATCATGTAGCAACGTGACTTCTCAAAACCACAACTTAATCACGAAGACAAAAGAGTATAAAAATAGCGTAAGAATTTCATTTGATGTCTATCTCGAATGCTCGAGGAGGGTAGGGCAAATGTTTTCAACCTGCACATTTTTTCATTTTTAAAGGAAAGACTTTAAGACTTCATCGATGCTTTCCTTTTTAGAATGTATGATTTTATTATTGCTGTCTTTTTTTGAGTGTGTGAGGGGACAAAGACATGAATATAAATGATGATGGACATGTGAAGCTCACAAGGGCTCCACTGTTTTGTGTAAGTGAATGCTACAATAAAGTGTGACAATATTTTTAGAAATTTAACTGGTCTATAATATCTGGGTCTGCTGAAGGTGTTCATGACATCTACCATTGTGCATTTCTTCAGTACTATTTTCCATGCCAACCATTTTAAATAAATTGAATTTAAAACAGTAAATTCCAGCACATCTTGGTCGAAAGTTGGTTAAGTCAAAGGAACCCCTCAGTAATTATATACAATTATTGCAACAACAATACTCCACTGACAGAAATAAATCAGCTAATCAGCGAGTATACCCATATGAGAGACAGGATGCCAGATCATTCATGTCCATGCAGAGCTGAGTCATGCCACGTAGTGCAAGTGAGCAAGTGCGCCAGTTCTCAACTAGCCTGACGAATAAGGGACCCACACAGACTCAATCTTCCGGACCATTACCACTCAGTGGACTATTTTGTTACTATTGTGCAGTTTCTGGGCACCACTACAACATTTTCTTTCCCCAGATTTGGAGAGCTTGTCAGCCTAACTGATCCTTTTTCAACCCATTGAATTCTACACAGTAAATTCCGATATGTGGACAGAGTGGTAAACCCCTGGGCCAAGAGAGTTTGGGATTTTTTATATCTTCTTCTCTGTTCTTTCCCACATCCCTTTCAGTTTCTTTTGTATTTTGATAGGTTTGTGACATGCATATAAATCAGATATTTTGAAAATGAATTGGCAAAACTGCCTAACTTTATCATAGATGAGTGATAATTGCGGGTAAAAGCAAGTGTAGGAGTTGCCTATTATATCCAAAATAGCTTTAGGTGACTCACTTCATACATAAGTGAATCAGTTTTACCAAGAACTCACTGTCTTCACTGGCAAGAGTTTTTTTTTTACCTCCTTGGCACTCTTGATCTTCTCCAGAAAGGTGCGTAGTTCCCTGGTCTCAGCATAGAGAGCACGACACACAGCCTGGTAATGGTTGGGGGCGTCTGATGGGCTGGGCAGGTGGGAAGAACACAGCTATAGAGAAGAAGAGGGGAGGAGAGGGAAGGAGTTAAAAATGATGGTACTTATGGAATAATTATTACATTTGTAAGAAAAAACACATAAAGAAATCATGTACATAGACATGTTTATTTTTTAGCATCAAAAGAAAAAGAAAGAAGGCAGAAATGAAATAAATCCTAAGAAGCAAGTAGGTCCTTTAACACAGATCTCTTTGTTAGTTGAGACAAGAGGAGCCATGATAGACAAAATTAAGAGCCAATTTATCTTCTGCTATGTTTGTAACGCAAAAGTTTTAACTTTATGGTTGACTTTCCCTTTAAATGATGCACATTTCTGACCTCGCATGCAAGACCAATGGGTGGAAACACATGAAACCATGTCAACCAGAACTATCAACAGCATAAACCTGATTGTCCAGTTCGTCAGTCCAGAATGACTTGACTTGACTAGCGTCACCTATCTGACCTTCGTGGTATGTGACTGTGATTGAAATGATAATAAGAGCAGCCTGCTGGGGTAATGGATGAGTTGTCCATTTCTCTCCCATGACACAAAGGAGAGAACCAGAATATTTGCATATTTTGTTTTCTTCTGAAGGGCTTGGCTATTCAGAAGAATGTCTGAAACAACAAAACTGTCTCCGTCCTCGACAGCTTAAGGGAAAGTCACATGTAAAATGACACCTGTGCGGTGAGAGTCTTTGCTAGCATGTGTAAATACCCCTGTGTCAGTAGTTTCCATGCATTTGCAAAAAAAACAACAATATTTACCAGAAACATTATCTACTGCAAAAGCTGGAGTACAACTGCAGGTTAAATGTTTGTTAGGTAATCCATATAACTGTATTTGCCAGTGTCAGAGTTTGGAGATCAGGTTTCGAGACTCCTGATTGACAGCTTTAATAGAAGGATGACAACTTGTATGTAGCCATTCCTCATTTCAGGAAACACATAAGCACATTCAGCGTCTAACTTTTCCCGTCTTAGCGTGGCGTGTCATTGGCTAGTCCTTTCATCTTGTGTCAGCTTCTTCAGCTTCAACCCTAACCAGCCCAACCCTCCTCTGCCTGACACTAACGTAGAGTAAAGGAAGGAGTTCAGCCAGGAATGTGCAGTTATCCAATCTAGCCAAGCCATACCGATGTATTGCAGTTTACACTCAAGAGAATGATTGTTGGAGGAATTAGGGGCCCGGCAGCAAACAGACCCAACATTTGTGTTCTACACCGAGTTCTTTAAATGGAAGGAACACGCTGTGAGAGTTTCTAAGCCCATTCCCCAAATACTGGTGTGTTTACACGGCTATAATTACCAGTCTCATATTCAGAGGCTGCTTGGGGAATTTACAGCATGACAGCCACCATCAGGGTAGCTAGAGTGATGTTGATGACGTGTGGATGTGCTGATCTGTTAACAAATGCTGATGTAAAAGTGTGGGAAAAAAACTAAAGATGTGGGAACATCACATGTAGGATGAAGGTGAAAATATTTAAAGCAAAAATAGCAGTTCGATAAGTTCAATAATTCGTTCTGCCATTCCCATCCGACATGGCTCTTCATCAGCCAGATCCTGCAAGCCATGACTGATCAAAACACTGCAGTAAATTATTACAGTTATTTCGGGAGCATTACAGAGAGTGTAAATTCTACTGCGGCTGCACTGATCACCTGCAACGCAGCACTGTGTGTATCTATAATTAGTTTCTCTGAGCTGATTATAGATACACATTATAGATACACAAAATCCAGTACTCATAAAATCAAAAATTCCAGGATTTCTAATCACCCACCATGATGATGTCTCGATAACCACTTATTCTGCTGATGGAGCTGGTGTTTGGAGCAGAGACAAGCTCCTCTTCGCCCTCCTCTTCCTCCTCACACTCATCCTCCTCCTCTGTGGCTTCGTAGCCCTCGTCAGGACACGGGTCGCTCTCTGTTTCTTCTATGTTGGTCATCATGTCTATCAGGCGCTCGAGTGGTGGGCTGAGTTCGCGCTCCTCGTTTTCTTTGAGGCCATAGTCCAGAGCTTTGTAGATCATAACACCCAGGGAGTCAATGATCTGTGGGACAATGGACAAAAAGAATGATTCAGATTATTACTGAGCACTGGAAAATAAACCGTTTTCAAAGGCTTTGGTCTTTGACTAAAATAGTTCCTTTTACAACAAAAAAAGTGTAGGATTACATATTTATAGAATCTTTTTGCAGATACACTCTCAAAGGGATTCATTTACATATATTGTTCACACAATAGGCTCAAACATTCAATGCCTTCAACAATATCAGATCTTCTTCTAAGTAAGACATGAAAGACTTGAAGAATAAACTGGCTACTAACACCATAAGCAATTACTGCTTTTTTGCTGTTGTTTGTTTTGATATAAGCAATCTGACGTAGGTCAAACTGAGAATTCAAATACATCCTTCGGTAATACATTAGACAGTTAACTGCTCTTTAGCTTCACAATTTGATAAATATATGTGTTCCAACCTGAGGTGAGACACTTATTTTTTCTCGTCCATTGACACTTGTTTACTTGCTTTTATGTGGGCCACAATTCAGCTTATAAAGCTGACAAACTCTGTTTCTCTTCCCCTGCTGCTCTATAATTCAGGCACAACAGAGCATCCTCACAGATGAGACCCAATTTTATTATAAGTTATCTAAGTTTAAAAAAAAAATTATCAACAACAAACCTAGTTCAGTTCATGTCCTTAAACCAGACATGAAATGAGGCCATGCTGTTACTTTACTTGGCATATTTATTACAATAAACTAGGAATGATTTAATTTCACTTCCTCTCATTAATAAGTAGAGTATGACCTTATTGTTTCTGACCATCATTGGTGCAGTACGCCCACTGGGTGCTGCTGTACCATGTCCCCTCCTGACAACTTCATTTAGACTGTGCTGTCAGATCAGCCAGTGTTTGGCGGCTAGTTAAGATAATAAAAAGTTCTGAACAGAACATTCGCGAACAACCTTTGGAAACCGCATAACTATATTACAGTATGACTGTAATTGAGCTCAGTGATCAAAGAGACATTCTAACAGTAGAGTACTAAATTCGGATTTTGTATTTTAATACATGGAATAGTCAACACGACCTTTGTTGACTATAAATGTTTGGTTAATCAGCAATTTCATAGTAAACGTTATGCAAAAGACAATTCAGCTCCTTAAGTGCAGCATATAGTGAGTCATTACTGAACCATGTGTTCTTATCCAGAGAGAAATGGAGCGACATTGTTGAAGAAGGGAGTTGTCCAAATAAAACAGAGTTAATGTGGGTGAAGCAGTCGTTGATGGGCATGGCTGGTACGTAATTGTTGGTAGCAGTGCCAGGGAACAGCACCTGGTTGTCTGGGAGTGTAGCGTGCAGGAGGGGAGGGCGTTGACTGAGCATGCTTGGGCTCATTGACCTTGACAATCTAGGTGAAAAATTATTATTGACAAAATATAACTGACACGCTACACAGAATTTAATTGCTGCCCTCTTATTATAATGCTTATCTATGGATTGTTTTGGCCATTCATCTCAGGACATTGAAGCAGGACATTGAAGTCCTTATAAAAAAAATTGTGTATTTAAAAAGATGTCACCTTTTTATGTGGTAATAATTACAGCCCTGTTTTTAACATTGAGACTGTGCTTTTTAAAGAAAATCCAATGAGTTTTAAAACCCTTACATCATTTTACGTGAGGGCTACTCCCCAAGCATTTAATTTTATTTTCTTCTCTGAAAGATCAAACCCCTGTAGTGACAGTTTTTCCCTCTTCAGTGTCTTTCTATAAATAAAAATACCAGTACTTCAAGCAATAGATACAGAGTGCAATTCAACCCTGCCCACAGCCAGAGGGGGAAATAATTCATTGCTACCTGTTGACTCTGTATCATATAAAGGTGCCTTCTTGTCACATCAGTCTACTAGCAAACAAAAATGCCAAATAGCGCCTGTGCTGTGTTCAGAATTAATTGTGAGCAAGCTCTTTTTAACCAATTGAGCTAAAGCCTGGTTTTTATCTTTATTAAGTTAAATGTTGATCTTACCAAGAAGACGTGGGGTGCTGAAATAAGCATTTAGCATGCTAAAATCTCATGTTTTTAGTAAGTGACAGACATTTTGTTAGCTTATTAATCCTTGGCTGTATATTGGGTCTAAATGGTTTCCCTTTCTCTTTATACAGTTTTCACTGTATAAAGCATTGCACTCTAAACTATATGCAATAATTAGCCTCTAACCTGGATTTTCTAAAACCAACCCACTGATCCCTTTCTTTGCAGGTGAAAGATCATCACTGCACTGTTATCACTCATCAACCATCTCTGTTAGCAGCTGATAATCCAGTTCCGGGGTTAAAATAAATACTCTATTCCTTAGTCTCTGATTATGTAACGTTATAATCCATCTGCAGGACGACATGCGCTGTAGTGGGCTGAGATATGAGTGACAGCAGGGGGTCTCCAAAGTAATGGACAAGTTTGCATTGAACCACATAAACTTAACTAATATCTGTAATTAAATACATTAAATCTCCATTTATTGATGTAAAATTAGATATTGCACTAGACTAGATTTCCAATTGAGGAGCACTTCCACTTACTGGAAGGCCATGTATAGATATAGCCAATGATTATTACATAAATATATTTTCTTGCCAACAAAAAATTACTTGTAATAATTAACTGGCCAGTGGTTCAACGGTAGCTAGCACAGAAAGGCTTAATATTCAACTCAAGTGTTATGTGCAATAATCTGGTTTATATTATCCAAGGTTTAGCAGACCACAGCATAACTAATGACAGCCTGGAATTATTTTTCAAATACACAGTTACAATCAGAAATAAATTGATGGAAAACATTCAAGTAAAGTTAAGGAACTGACCGAAGTCCCCTTTTGAGTTTGTCGGGTGGAATGAGGAAAAGCCATCTTAATCATTGTCAGTAGACAACCAGGATGAGCAATGAAGAACAAGGAAGGGGGAAACATACAGCTACTTTTGCTTTTAAACACCTCACCACCTCATTTGAAGATTTATGACTCAGCAGACTGATGCAAGGAGGAAAGGAAAGAAGCAGGAATGAGGAAGGGGGCAAATAAGTATATGGCAGCCAGCTGGGAAAGGAAGACAGAAAATCCACCGCTGGGTTACAGGCATTGGCATAAATGTTTGGTAGCAAAACACTGACTGAAACAGGGCTCCACCCAGGGTGCATGGAAGATTGCCACAGTGGATGAACACATATGTTCCTATTGCTGTGGTCTCAGCCAACCACAGGTATTGCAGGAAACCGCCTACATTTTCAAATTCTTTATAGGAAATACAGCAGGATGAGTCATCCGAGTGTCAAGGAAAAAAAAATATCACAGAGGTTAAAATAAGCTCTAGAGCTGTGTATTCCTGAGACAGGCTTAAGAATTACTGTTACTAAATAAAAAAATATCTGAAGCAGTGTGGAACATAAAAAAAAGTCTACAAATAACCCATTCAGAATATCCTCCACTCTTCCTTAGTGCAACTTTTCTCACACTCCACAAATAATGGACAAACAGTGAAACTATGCTCTTGCATGACATCATTGACAGTGGTTTACGTGCTTCAGGCTTGTCTCCCAACAATGAGTTGTTTTATTTTAAGAGAACCTCTTTCTCCAATGAAACCAGTGATAGATATTATCTTGAGAATCAATTACAAACAGGTAGTGAATTTTTTACTCATGAATAACCTTTGCCTTGTGACAGGATGTCTCAATTCATATTAAATCATTAACATCATTGACAAGGCAAGTTACAAGTTTAAATATATTGCATATAGTTGAAACTGAAATAACTACTTAATAACATGATACTACGACTTCAAATGATATATAAAAACACACAAGTAAATGAGAAAAGAAACCTTTATGCCTGAAGTGAACCTTTTTCTCCAAACATGATTTTGTACTGGCTCAGAAAAATTAAGGGTAGATTTCCACTTAACTAGTTAAAATGGGTCAAGCTGTTCACTTAGCAAACACTGGCTTTTTGATGTTCCAAAAAAAAAAAATAAATTTAGAGGAACACATAATGAAAAACATCTGCTCGGTCTCCCTTCAGGCCAAACAGCTCAGACAGGCAAGTATGGTCACCAATGAAGATTATAAGTTTAGTCTCTGAAGACGCTAAAACTCAAGTAGCTTTGAGCCTAAAGGCTGTGCTTTCGTGACCAAAACTTGCTTTAAAAAAGTGAGTCATTCTTTGGCTGCCTCCAGTTAGATGAAGCCTAAATAAGTAGAATAAAATAGTGCCTCTTTCTTTTTTTAAGTATTGCATGTTTTACTTGGAACTATTGATATTTTCCTTCATTGACTCCTACATATGAAACAAAAAGCTCAAGACTTGGTTAAAAAGATAGATATACACAAACGTATTCTCAGTTATATAATCAGTGGAGGAGAAACCATGAAGGGGGGGACATCAGTGAGTCAACCAGTACACAGATGTGCAAAGAATGACCAGATTTGTGTTAAGCAGTACCATCAACACTTATCCAGACAATGAATAGAGTAAAAAACAGTCAAAGCACTGTTGAGTCTTTTAGCATATAAATTTTAACTCTGTCTATACAACAGAATATAATATACTCCTTACATTACAGCAATGAATTGTCAGTTCATATCAGTTGTCATATTGAGGTTTATGAATCTGCAAATATGTAATATAGCGGATATATGTTGATCAACTTTATTGTATGTAACAAGAGGGAGTTCAAGTTAAATCAGGTCTGTGAGAGAAGCACTATGAGAGTGTCACTGTAAACAATATAATGGTAATAAAAATTGGGTAAAACTCTTTTCTGGCCTTGCTTTTAAACATACAACAAATGTTTAAGAAATAATACTGTTTATTTGAAAGTAAAAGTCTGCCTTATATATGACCTGACATAATTTGGGTCCAAGTCAACACAATCACACTCTTTTGTTCGCAGCCAAAGGCATAATCACCAGTGTCCATCCGAGTTCACAGAGTAGTCAGCTCAGCAGCCTTCAGCATTTGCTGCGGGAGTAGAGCAAAGCCACCACAACACAGACAGTTACATAACCAGAGCTAAAAGTCTAGAGGTCCCCACTGCAGGAGCGGATGCTTATCCTCCCCTAGTCTGCAGCATCACTACTGTAGTTGCTAGTGGGACAGGATATGATGCTGCTCTCTTTCATATCTCTTAGTCAAAAACTGTCAAGTTTGCATTCATCTATCAAGCCAACTGGAAAATCGCTGAGTACTGCAAGACAGTCCCTCTGGATCAAATAGCCATCACTGACATTATGTGTCCTCATCTCAAGATCCCAGGGTTGTGGACATAAATGCTGACACAGAAGATGAAGGTCAGAGAAAAATCTTTAGCACAAAATACATTTCCAGAAAAAAAACCTAAAAACATGCTGCCTTCCAAGTGTAGACAACATGTGATACAATGAAGAATCAGTTTGTCAGGGTTGAATAGCTTTGTAACAACAAATGGTGTAGGCAGCAGTTAATGTATTGGCCAAAAACAAATGCACACAGCCAACTTTATTTCACTACAGTTATTACACATCAACAACTCATGTTCCTTCTGCTGAGTTTGACCTAAAATATTGTCAGATGCCCCACAAAGGCTCTAAACACCACATAAACTTGATTGACATCCTCTGTGACAGAGGGAGAAATCTTCTCTTTGCACAGAACTCAAATTTCTTATTGCAAAACCACACAGGACTTACTAGCAGCTACTGGAAAATATCAGTGACAAACGATCTGATATTTTTATGAACTTGACAGACTGAAGAGGAAACTCAATCTGTTTCTCAGGCCTGACTGAATTTAAAAGAGAGGGACATAGATTTCTCTCAGGGCTGATATAAATAGAATACACTGTTTCAAATAGCTTTAACTACTCAATAAATTGCATTCCTGTGGCTTTTCACTTGCAGTGAATATCCCTGTATAGGCAGAAATTTAACCTTGAGGGATGCAATACAAGCCGCATAGGAGCTTTTAAGTAAAGCTGTCAATGTCCCCAAAATCAATTTATTGATTTGTAAGGATAAAAGCAGGATGTAAGAATGAGGTCACTGATACATTTCAGGCATACAGGGATCAAACTGGGCACCAGTCTATCACTCCAGGGGACTATGTCTGAACTCAAAAGCCAAAGAGGAATCATTGTCCCATAAAACTGTACGTGTTTTTAAAACCTAATACACACATTTTTTGCTTACTTAAAAAAACTGGCATACAAATTCAAAAGAATCTTTACTAAAATTCTACAGCCATAATTAATATTCATGTAAAAAATGACATCTCTGCATCTTCAAATAGCCAGTCCCTGCATATACAAACAAGACACAGAAGCCTCACATGCAGCCCTTTCTCAACCAGCTGCTGCGTGGTAGCCTGTACTGTACACCATTTACATGCAAGAACTATGCACTACTCCACTGAATCTGAATGGCAAATACATGCAACCTCCAAATATCTGTACACGAGAATGAAGATTTAATTTAGCCTCATGAGTAAAAAAAATTCTATGAGTGAACAACACTGTAGACTCTGGGCTAAATGGGTCGATTTTATTTGTGAAGAAAGGAGACATTAACTATTTACTGCCATTTACGGAGCAACTATCTTACTGACAGGTAATACTCAGTTCATTAGGATCCATTTCAAAATCTGTAGCTTTAACATTTGAATGATGCTGGCAAACTAGCTGTCTCAGCCCAAAGTCAAGCTGCAGGTACATGAGCAAACCTTGCAAACTGGAGAACCTGTAATTGGATACTACTAACTAATCTTACTCTAATCTTCAAATAGGGACAAAGTGGGTTAAGCTTGTCCTAAAGGCTACAACAGGAGGCAACCGTCTCATGCATGAGATTTTCCTCTAATATTTACACCAACCATGAGGATGACAATAGAGCATCAACTAGAAAAAAGCCAACTGTTGACCAGTTTTTATGTAAAGTAACAAAGTCGGTATCTTGTTTGATATTATTGATAGTCAATCTAACACAGCTTCTATTGATATAATTGAGGGAAGTGGGTCAACGTAAACCAGTGATTAAGTAGCGAGAGTGGCCCTAGCTGATTAGCTGACTCAGGTACACAAGGGACTGAGACACAATATGCATAAGGCCAAAACATGAGGGACACGGGACAACGGCTACAAAGTGTGAGAGCATAGCTGTGTGATACATTTAAAAGGTAGTGCTGTGTTTGTGTGAGTTATTGTTGCACCAAATCAAATGATCCCAAATATCCTGGAGATTTACCTGAAAAACAAACATGTCAACTTGATGGGGCACTAGAGGAAGTCAGAACCAGTAATATTATGCTCTGGGGAACATTAAGTCCTTTACAAAATTTAGTGGCAATCCATCTAGTAGTTACTGAGATGGTTCAGCAATCAGAGGACTTTTAATAGACAGAATGATTTTGCAATTCACACAGCTATGGTTTTTAGTGTGTGTGACTAAAAACTTTGGATTTGTAAAAACAAGCCAACAACTCTAACAGAGGGCTTACATGATTAAAAAATTATTTTATCTGTGCTTAACCTGTCAATCAAGGAGACTAAAAAAAATTATAAATACATTTTTTAAAAACAAGGTGTGACCTAAAGGTTTTGAGTTTGTCAAGTTGATGCATGCAAATATTCATTGTGCAAGATATTACGTATTACCAAGGAGACAAACACACCCTGTTTATTTGAAGTAATGCAGTACAAGCAAAGCAAAGGCTTAGGCTGGTTTAGGCTGCGCAGCTCACAGATCAACCATGAGATTTCATCCATGTTCTGTCAGCTGAGACAGAGGAATTCTGTTTGTAGCTAAGCCATGCAAAAACACATACATACTGTGCATGCCTGTGATCACATGAACTACAAGACAAATATGGAGGACTATCAGATTGCCTGGAGTTGACAGAGGACTCTCTGTTTAATTAGTCTGTGTAGACATAATCAAGCTTTGAGGGAGACCTCTCCACCCAGTATTATACGATGTACCTTGCTTGGCAAAACACATACTGGCCACATGTCCTCTTCACGTGGTTTTGATGATGAGTGTATAACAGCATGAAAAGTAATGCATTTATCAACCAAAAGAGGAGAAAAACAAAGACCCGCTCTCTTTGAGAGCTTTTCTGCATTAGCGGGCTGCACACACAATAACCACTGAATAAAGTACCGAGCTCACTCCCACTCACTCACTCATGGTTAGTGCATTACGGGTCAGGGCTCAATCTCTGGAACAAATTTTGGAGGGATGTTGACACATGTTGTATTCGGGTAAGTTTAAAAAAATCTTTTATAGGGCTGCGACTTTCTGTGCTGGCACTGCAATCATGTCCCCTTAATAGCACAAAGTTGTGTTTATATCTGCACACAACTTTTTTTTTTTTTTTTTACTATAAATGTCTTTTTGCAATGGTTTGTTTTTCAGGAATTTTTTTTCTATGGAATGATGTCAACAACATTGCAACACAGTGGGTGCACTGGCCTAGTTGTGATGTTGTTGCCCACTAATAGCTTCAGTTGTGGGCAAGATATGAAAACAGATTGGGAAATTGCTTTGTCTTCAGTGAACTGAAAAAATACATAGAATGAAAAGACATCTAAAGACTGAATTACCAATACATTTAAGAACGTTTCTAGCCTTAAGGGTATTAGAACTGCTAGAGACTGAGATATGAAACTTACCTCTAATGAAGTGGGGCCTGATCCATATTTGTCTGTAATGACAGAACAGAGAGAGAGAGAGAGAGAGAGAGAGAGAAAGCATTATTCACACTGAAATACTGTGGTTATTAATTGTGCAAATGGTAATAAGTACCAGACAATCAGCAAAGCAAATACAACCTCTGAATTATTTATGTTCGTGTACTTCACAGTTATGCAAGATGTCTTCAGTATCTACTGACAGAGATAATAAATGCCTCACACAGTGTTAAAGAAAACGGTATATTAAATTTCTAGTTCTATGTTTGAGTATGGGCGAGACTGATGAAGTGGAGCTGAAAAGCATGATTACCCGACAGCGCTAAACATGACAGTAAAACTAGTGAGTGAATAAGTGATTAGGTTTTCTCAACTGCTGAAGGCACACTGAGCTGTCAAAACCAGCCATTTGTGGTTTACAATCATAACACTTAAGAGAAAGATATCAAATCACGAAGCCCTGTTATTTTTCATGTATCTCTCTCTCAAGATGAAAAGTCAAGGTACAGAGAGAAATACCTTGACCTTGATTGCTGCCTTTCTTTATAGTTCACTTTAACATTTTCTAAACAGTAAAACACAGTAACAGGAACCTTGATGGAAATGAAAACCTGAAATTTTCTTTTGCCAACAGAACAATTGTTAAAACAAACAGGACAGTTTTAACAGTCTTATCTCTTGCCCTCATACTGGTCTTTCAGCACACTTCTGCTTCTTGACTTTCACATAGGAGCCCAAAGTACAAACAAAGCCTGTCTCTTTACCACACTAAGTCATTTGCATTATACAGTTTCGCCATATTTTTGGTGCATACTGAATTCACCTTTACTTTTGACAGCTGATCACTTGCAAATGGTGAATGGAACAAGGGGTAAGTGCTGGTAAATTTATGTCAAGGGTAAAAGTACAAATAGATTGCAGATTATAACACCAGTCCAAAGTGTAATTTTATGTGGCCTATAGAGTGACACTTTGGTCAGATGCGTCATCTCTCCCAAGGCACCATTAAAGTTTAAATTCCATCAGTTGAGGAAGTAAATGTCCTTCTAAATGAGACTTCTCTGACTGCCGTAGCTGCATGTGATTGCATTTTTTCTATACAGAGCTGAAAAAATACTTTTTGCATGGCGTAGCTCATTTCCGTGAGGTCACTACGGATTACAGCTAACAGACGAGAGGAAAGGATAAACAGTCATCCACCAACGCTCAACTGAGAAACACTAGGTCCTCTGTTTGCTCCAGCCGTGGAGAGATGGCATGGCCGAGCCCTTGTCTCTCCCAGGGAAAGTAAGCCACAGAGGGCATATTTGGAGCAGAGCACAGTGTCACCCAGGCTATCCTGTTTAAAGAAATGACAGCCTCTGTGCTGCTGAGAGGGTTTCACAGAGAGTGGGATAGAAGGATGTAGGATTTTTCTTCCAGATTCAAATATTTCATCCCTCACCAAACAGTGGCCTGCACTCTAATAAAAAAGAGAATCCTAAAAAGCCATTCAATGATACAATTACTGCATGCACCAAATTCCTCTTCGCTGTACTGTAGGTATGAATCATTGAAAATCTTGGGGTAAACAAGTGTTTCATCTTGATGCAGCAGTCAGGCTTGGTCTTTCTCTAGGCAACAGAGTGGGAGTAAACATATTCTTCCCCATAATCCACGTGAAATGATCAGACGGCAGCAGGAGCAGCCTGCATCTCTCATTAATTCAGACTAAAATAAGTCTTGACTTGGAGACTGTGTTGCTTATAAGCCTGATTCTGTTTGCTTTGCATCACAAAAAAAACACTGTTGATGGCTGTTCTCCTTGCTAGCTGACCACAGAAAAAGTACATGAGTCTGGACAACATCTTGAAAAAAGCAGTAAGAAATAAAGACTGATGTGGTGTTGGCCAAATCATGATCACTGGTCACAAACTCATGTGCAGAGTAGGCCATAAGCAGGTTGCATAAGTCTTGATTTTCTTCTGGAGGAGTAACCTCTTAAACTAGCCGCTGAGCTGCCCAAAGCTTAATAAGTCTCACATCTCTCTCATTGCCAGGCCTAATAAGAATCAGGACAGCTGTCCCAAAATACCTCAACCACCAGCCAGAGGAGCAGCAAAGGACTCTCCCCATAATCTCCAAACTCATCTGCAGTCAGACATCTAAAGTCTGTGCATCTAATCATCACGTTTGTTCTATTTCTGGCAGTGCCAAGATTTGCAGCAGCACTGGCTAAATGTGTTTATACTGAGTGTGTAATTTCCACACAAAGCAAAACACTGCTGGCTGGATAAATACGCTGAGATGAAGGACTGAAGAACTGAGGGGATAGCTCAAGAAACAAACTGGGGGGAGGGAAAATAAGAAGAAAGGTGGCTAATAAGTCCCCAGGAGAGAAAGGTCATCACATCTGAGCCTGGGGCTATGCAGACAACCACACCTCCTCCTCCTGCATTCTCATGTATTCATGGAATGCAGTTAAAAAGGGCACAAAGCTTTTACACTCTCTTTACACATGAACCAGCATACAGGAACAGTTCTTGCTCACAGCACCTTTGAGAAGAGAATGTGCTCAAATATTAAATTACAACATTGTTTTTAAGTACTGGTCCTGTCTCCTATGCCCTGCATGTTTTAGATACCTTACCTCCCAACACACCTGATTTAAATGATCATCAAGCCTGACAACAAAGCCTTTATTTGACTGAGGTGTGTTAGAGCAGGGAACATAACATTAAGGACAGGTTGAACCCAATGAAAAACACTGCAGGCTCTCAGTTGTAGTTCTCAGTGTACAAAGCTATTAAGGTTTTTAGTGTTGACATCTTATCTGGAACAATTATATACCAGAATTACCAGGCTGTCATGAAGGACCAGGGTGTAATGGTGGCTCTTCCAATACCTGATTGCTTTTAATTATATCCCAATTGTACAGCCATGCTCCACTAAAGACAGCTAGTCTAAGTTGCTTGAGCTTGTACTATTTGTTAAGTCAATGAACTGCCTATCTTTAAATATGCTTAAAATTTCTGAAGTTTGGTTACAGGATTAGGTAATATCTTGCTTATCAATTTTATATAAATAATAAATCAATTAATCTATAAATGTTTTACCATTGTCAACATGGAAAGCAAACCTGCAGGAAAGTGGGCCTTTTGGAACACTGTTGGGTGGATCAACACACCCTGACTCTGTATGTACTGTCTGTGCATGCGAGATTCCACCATACTATTTTAAGAAACTACGTTAAATGTATTTCCATTGTGTTGCATGCAGCAAGCACCTGCTCTAGGCAAAGGGACACACCCCCACCCACTTCACTGCCACCACCCTTAATCTGCGCCTTTACCTAAAAGTCACAACACAAATAACGAAGCTGTTAAGGGCAATATGACTCATCTGTATCGGGCTTTTTGCCCCTTATTCACTCTAACCGGTGTGCTGGCTATATAACCTTGCTCTGGATTGGGCCCAAGGTGCTCTGCAGTTTGAATGCATCACATGGTTCATTGTTTACTGTAGCTAACTGACCGCTGCAGAAGCATCCTTACTCGAACAAACCCAAAGCAGCAATTCTGGACGAAGCCTGCCAACACAGATTTTAGTAAAGCAAAAATATGAACTATGCTTACGATATAAACATTAGATTATGCTGTGAGGGCAAAGCCCTGTCTCTTAATAATTGATAATGCAGCTTCATTGTCTTTGATCCCCAGCAGCTAAGCGGCGATCTGTGATGTTTTATTAATAACCGCATTCGGCGTCTGTAAACAAATTCACCACATGGCTGTAGGCAGACAGCCACAACAATATGGCCTCTTTGTGGGATTTTCATGGCCTGGGAGTGATGGGAAGAAAAAAAATGCTTCAGTTTCAAAGCCTGATGAGAAAGGTGGTTTTCATCTTTTAGCTGCGCAGTAAACGTCACTTATACCAGATAAATGTTTGGGTGCAGACGGACACCTGGCTGGTGTCGGTTTTTCTTTTAGCGTTACCTGTGCTGCTTTCAAAGTGCAGTCTGATAGTGCCGTCTCTCCAAATTATCACATCCCCGGGTCCCTCAATTCTCCTCGGAAAAAAGACAGGCGAAGCTCCGGTTGACTTTGAGCTTTTCCTCCGATGTTTCTGTGCTAAAGTCCGACAACACTGATAGCAAACCGCCCATGCCTGTTCCTCGTTTATCGGTTGGCCATACAGTTTGAGGATTTCTTCCAAGGAGACCTCAACGGCTCCGTCGGCGCTATCCATGCTCACGTCCCCGGTGTTCAAATCACCTGCGAAATCCCGGAGAACAGTCGGCGAAGTCAACATCCCCTCGTCAGTCCCCGGTCGTTTAGCCATCCTCACCTCATTATATCCAGACGACGTAATGAGAAAGAAAATTAACCGGAGTTGTCAGATAAAATTTCTGAGTCACTTGGCTACATAGGCTCCATTGACTGTTTAATCTCCACTAAAAGCCAAGAGCACGGACGGCTCAGAGTGAGCGCGAGGGCCAGATGACGGCTCGTTCCGCACGGTCCTAACGTCCACCAGATAAATGCGCGAGGCTAACGTGCATTTATCGACGTATGAAAGAGAGCTGGGCTTTGCCTCCAATCTCTCAAGTGGCCACTCGCGGTATTGCAACCGAAAAATCCCTGGGGCCCAAAAAGCTTTTTTTTCCTGAAGACCACAATAGTGAAATAGAGGTCCGTAAAACTGTTGACAGAACACCTGCAGCTGCGAAAATGGTCGGATTTTATTCTGATTATTGTCTATTTTTAGGTCACGGAGGTTTAAAATCTGTATGACTTTGATAAAGTTCCTAAAAAAAAGGGGGACTGTTAAAGGGCGACGTCAACGCTGTGAGTGGCAACGCCGAGTGCGCGTCAGGAGGGAGGAGCGAGCAGGCATGCTAGATGAGAGATTCTCACCTCATTTTGTAAGAACACGTTTGTTTACATCTGTATAATACTGTTGAATAAAGAAAAGAAAGAATATTCCAGTCCGTGAGTCTTACAAATTCAGAAAGCTCAAATAATTGCTGTTGTGGTTTTACAGAACAAATAACACCAGAAACACTCTGCCTTTTAGACATTTTTCTTTTGGATATAAGTCTATTCAGTGAACTGTAAAATTTCCGCCAAATGTCATAGTTTGTGTTCAATATACAGACCAGTGATTGTATGCAACACTTACAGTGATAAACTCTTCATGTCACTACTTCATATATTAATTTTTTTGATGCTGTCCTGCTTTTTACAAGCATGAGTTTTTAACTCTGTTGAGAAAAAAAACGGTTGAGTGTAAAAAATGTCTGGCTTCTTATTTTGATTTTCTTTAAGATATCTTCTTAAATTCTACATTTTATATCTTGCATCACTTTTCCTTGTCTGTGGACTAAAGTGGTTTAACTTTGTTTAAGCTTTCCCTCCAATTAATTTTAAATTACTACATAAAGTATTAGTTTATCCCACGTTTGAGCTGTTCTTTGCTCTGAATACCACAGTTTAGTTTTTTTTTCTGAAAAACAAATTAAAAATCTCTTGGGATTTACTTTGAAAGGAAAAGCAAAAACCTCAGCTTGCTGTGGCCTTTTCATGTTTGGTCATGATAAAATTATAAAATTTTGCTGATATAATGTCACATATAGTAGTTTTAAGTTTTATACACAATTATCTGAAATTAATGCATATCACTTCTTCTTGAGTTTCACAACTTAAGAAGCTTACAACAAATTTTATTCAAACAAGAAAAACGTGGCAGGGCCTGTGTGTTAAATTGTTGGTTTCCATCACAAAAGTTGCCTTGTATACATTTCAATTCTTAATACACAACAGATATAACAACTTTAAATGTTTGTTCAGACTTTGAGTTTAATACAGATTGCATTTTAATTACCCTACAGCAAAGCTGACATCTATTAATTGATGAGTTTCTTAATGGGTCCTTGGCAATAGCATTTCTCTTTTGGTCTTAAATTAGTAAGACCACAGCTGGTCCACAACGCCACCTGCTGGCCATAAAGCTCACTCTTCTAATGCCCCATTTTGAATTAGCTCTTCAATGTACTTTTAAGTATAGTTTTTCTGCCTTAATGTGCGCTAGATTTCGCAGAAAAAACAAATTTCTGATAGCTTACTTTTCAGAATGCTTGAGATATTTTGTCATCAATGCTAAATCAATCTGAGACTGATTTTTACATGCAGATCAGTGTAAGCCAAATGACACATCTTAATAAGGTTAATATTATATAACACAAAACAAAATGTAAGAGAACCGGAGTAAACATAATACTGAGCAAAGTTCCTTGAACAGAAAGTGAAAACAGGAGCAGCTGAAAATACGGTAGGCACATGCGGGTGTTTGTTTCTTCATCTAGCAAAGGCTGGAAAAGACAGTCGTCAGCCTTCAAACTTCAAACCTCCAAATATCATTTTTCTAAACAGCACTTGAGGGTCTTCTAAAATGCAAATAATTTACAGCATCAACTGAGGTTAAACAGCATCATCATTGGTGCCCACACTATATTTTTTCATTCACAACAAAAGGAATACACTTGCACAAAGAACTGAAGCAGATTCTTTCGAAAGTTCCCACAGAAAACATTTGATATGCAGATTGTGATTATCATGTGCATATGCGACAGCCTGTTCTTGTATTACATACAACTGGCTTAACACAGTGACGCATTCCCTGACTGGCACCATAAGCATGGGTGAAAAGCATGGCGGAGGGCGTGCACGCTGTTTGTGACCCACTCTCTGCCTCACACATGCGTTTGCAATGGCACAACAAAGATGCAGCATCCCGAGATCTTTGGATGGAGACGTATGCAGGTGCTTATGTTGTAAATCACTGAGATCAGTGGCTATGATCTTGCAGAAGTCAACAGCAGACATTGTCCACACACCCTCTGTAAATCAACATCTTCAGGTGAACTGCTTGCAGCTTCGGCCTTGTTCCGCTTCACATTTGGCTTTTCTTCATCTTTCATCAGACACACTCCCAGTTTCAGCATCTCCACTGCTGTTAATACTGACGGGCTGCCCTTCCTTAGACAAAGTACTGGCTTCCTTTGACGCCCTCCTTTTGGAGTCACGTGTGGTTTGCTGTAAAAAGATGCAAGATTTTTTAATGTCACGTCATATAAATGTCACCACATCGGCTAGAGAGTGAGAAGGCAGAGATATCCAACTGAGACCTGAACCACTGCCCATAAGTGGAAGGTTAAAGAAATAAAATACAACGGTCTGTTAGATCCCAAACTGAATTTAAAACATGCAGAATAAAAGTGTCAACACAGTGTCACCTATCTGCCTCTCTATCAGCTATTTGTTAGTATCTGCACATAAAATCTGCATTCATAGCAGATAACAGTGTCTGCACTCAAGTTTGTTCTATGGAGTTGGCTCTCAAAATAAAAGATTAAGCAAACAGATAGTTGGAAGAAAATGTTCCTAAGAGTCCAGAACATTTTCATACAATTTACTGTTCTCAAAGCTATTTCTCACTGTTTGTACTTACAGCTACAGAAGTATGACTGAAGTATGGATGAAAATTGCCTTTAAGAGAGACACTAGTGTGTTAACATGTAGTGAAACTATACTCAGTTCATCAAAAAAAAGTTTTAATTCCTTGTTTACCTGATCAAGACATTTATTAGGTTAACTTACTGAATTAGAGATGACAGCTGATTCCTTTGGAATAAGGTAGCAAATTACAAATGTTTTATTTTCCATTAGTGATCAATCTACTGTTTAAGTTTGTATGTTTTCATTTAGTGAGTAAAACAGTGACAAAACGTTAAAAACTGTCCTTTGTGTTTTAAAACCATAGTGTGATATCTCTCAATTGTTCTTTTTGCTCAACTACTGAGCAAAAACCCAAATGTATCCAGGTTGTTGTTGTGCATGTTAAAGAAAGGCAGCATATCAACACATTTAACCAAAATAACTCCCATGTTAATATCCAGCATACAGTCTTGAAGTAGTATAGAGTGACACTGGCATTTAAACTAGTAGATATTGCATGGTTCCAGTTCAGCTCCAGT
>JAQNCA010000008.1:11968487-11982675 GCA_029783725.1 Acanthurus tractus
AAGAGAAGCCGAATCATCTCAGTACCCCACAGTGCAGTAAAGTTCACATATCCCTCTATTTCAGGCTGTTCTCATTGCACCGGTGTGTGTTCAAGTGTTTCCTTTTTTCTACAAGTTTGGTTCTGATTAGTTATTTGATGCTATAAAAAGGGGGTATGTTATAATTGACAGCTTAGGCCTGCCCTTAATCTTTGATTGGATTGGGTGGCTGTATGAGTGGGACCTTGATGCCACAGCTCCAACCCCCAATCACTGCTACCCTATCATAATGTATGTGATGGCTGTAATTACTACAGTCTTTTCAGATTAAACTTTTGTGAGACGTGCACTCAATTGTCAGTTATTAATGTACTTAAGTCTTATACTATTGAAATTAATCTAGTCTTTATGCAGATTTTGATGAAGATGTTTAGGAAAGGTGACCTAAAGGTAATATTGGATGCTGCTGTTAGTAATGCTGTTTAACAGTATTGCATGATACAAAGAGTTGCCTTTACTTTATACTCATTGGTATAGGCAGACAAAATGTTAGAGATATGTCTTTACTGTATACAGTATGATTCCAAACAAGACTGCAGCCGCCAAAATAACTGTATGTTTAAATCAACACAGCTGCAAAGCCACTTCAAACTAAACCTGGACATTAGAACCTTAAAGGTAGCGCTTTTGCTTGGATTTTTGGTTTTACAGCAGATTTTACCTCAGCAGCAAGTGCATATGTAATTAATATGATAAATTCATACTGTACTGATGCCTTAATATTTTGCACAATTAGTACCTTATGTATGAAACTTGTATATTTCCCTGATAATCCATCTAAATAACTTTGGATGTAGCACTATTAATGGACACATTTTACATTGGTGCCGTGTCCCATTCTTAAGATTTGTTTGTGTTTTGTTTACTGTGCAGAATCTTAATGAAAACTCTGAGAAAAACTCAGATGAAGAAGAGGCCTTTGAGGAAACTGAGTGGTTTGATTTCTCATATGGATCCAATAGTAGACTACAGAAAAAGGTAAATATGGTATTCAAATTGTGGTGATAACTTTTAATATTAAAATATCTAGGAACACAAGATGATTTTTTAATATGAATGTTTGCTAAATAGTTGAAAAATTATAACTTGATTTCATTTAAATGCCTGACTGTTTTCTCTTTATTTTCAGTGGCCCTATCGGTCTCGATCCTTGTGCTGTAGCCTGTGCAAGTACTCTTCAAAAAACATCTACAACTTCAGGAACCATGTCTCACGCTGCCATCGATATACGCAGTCATTATGTGCTCTGGTACCCTGCTCTCAGTGCCTCTTCATCGGCCATCCCAAGCTTGTCAAGAAGCACATGTTGTTCTTCCATTCAAAACTCAATACCCATATACAACCTCCGAGGGATGGATCTTTACCCACACATCCAGGAAACGAGAGGTATCAGTGTAGGAGATGTGCATTTCCGAACTCTTCTATCTTTGCGATAAAAAAGCACATCATTCTCAAGCATCTGAGCAGTACGGCTGAACAATATATTGGTTACAGATTGCACAGTCAAGGCACCACAACTACAAAGATCTACTGCTGTAAGGTTTGTAGGGTGAACACTGGAACCCTTGACCAAATGTTGCATCACATGCTGGTTGAGCCATCGCACTATTCAGTCAGCTCACAAGTGCAGAGTATGATTTATGAAAACAAGAACTACACCATTAAATCAACACCCAACGGGAACGGCTTGTTTGTGACATTCCCAAGTATTGCTCCTAAACCACAGCAACCTCAATTGTTGAACAATAAGTCCTTGGTTTTACCGAGTAATGGCCAACCTGCTGGGACTGTGGTGGCATTGCAGCAGTTACAAGGAACTGCAAACAGTACTACTCTAATCTGTGCCCCTGGAACCAACCAAGCTTTTCTTCCCCCTCAAGCGTCAGCACTAGTGCAGCTAGCTAGCGCTGAAGCTAAAGGTTTGCTCCAGCCTGGTGCCACGATAGCCCTCCGAAGTGCTTTGCCCCAAGGACCTTCTATGGTACAGCTTCCTACAGTATCCAATGTGTCTTTGAAACAGGCACCAGTGACTCTAACGCCTGCTTCTGCTCAACCACAACAGACTCCACAAGCGCAGCAAATTATTCTTCCACCAGGACTACAGGCTAGTGTGGCGGCTGGACACGGAGCTGTATCTAAATCTGCTGTGGTTACACAAAATTCATTAACAAACCAACTCACCCTTCAAGGTACAATGCTGACTTCACAGTCTCTGTTGAGTCACCTGATCCCGACTGGCAACAGGATGAACGGCATGCCCACCTACACTTTTGCTCCACTGCAAGTAGCAATGCCTGTTTCTCAGAGCACAAGTACCTCTCTTAAGACTGTTGAGCAAACAAGTAACTCCACACCACAAACGAAGAAATGGATTACCTGTCCCCTCTGCAACGAACTTTTCCCTTCCAATGTCTTTGACATGCACACAGAGGTCGCACACCAGACGAAATCAAATTCAACCAAGTCAGAAAGTGTGGCGGCTCGAGCAGCATTCTTGAAGAAAATGCCTGACAAAACTGTTAAATGTTTAACGTGCAAAATTCTACTATCAGAAAAAAGTGTCTTCCAACACCTGCTGCATGGCCTGAATTGTTTGTACTGCTCAGCTTTGTTCTTTTCAATCAAACAGCTCGCTGAGCATGTAAAGCAGCACAATCCCACAAGCAAGGCATACTGTGATTTTTTGAGACAGAAGTACAGGGTTTATTCAAAAGGTGCTGGAGAAATTCTGTTCCCTTATTTTGATGTCAACACCACTGCACCAAAAGAAGTCCTAGGAGACATTGAGGTTAATCTTGCCCTGGTTACAAATTCTCTTGACCTGATTTTCTTTAAGTTGCAGCCCAGCAGCCAGCAAGAAATCTGCTCGGCACCTGTTAAAATCAACAGTTCATACTGTCCCTTCTGTGACGAAAAGTTTCAGAATGATTCCAAGCACCTTGAGCACTTAAAACAAAAACACTTTGTAGCACCCACCATCCATGCCATCCTCAAGACAGAGGCTTTCAAGTGTGTATACTGCAATGGTGTGTACACGGGAAAGGTCACGCAGCAGGCAGTTATGCTACACATCCAGCGATGCCGGTGTTCACCAAAACAACCACAGCCCCCCAAAGTTACAGCGCCACCACCACCACCACCACCACAGCAGCCGCAGCCACCAAAACCAACTCAGCAGCTTAGTCAGCCATCCGGACTCTACTTTATTCAAGTGCCACAAGGGCTGACAGTGAAACAAACTTTAGCTCCAGCTCCTGTGACTCCAGCTGCACCCACTGCGGTGCCTCTGGAATCAGAAGCAGAGCTGCAGTCTAAGAAAAGGCTTGAGGCTGCATTGAGAGAAGCCATTGCAGCCAATGCACGGGAGCGAGAACAAAAGGCAATCATTCGCAGGAGGCGAGAGCACGAGAAGCGGGAGCACGACAAGCGGGAGCATGACAAGCGGGAGCATGACAAGCGAGAGCAGGAAAAGTTGTTGCCCCCACCGGAGCCTGTGATTAAGAACGACCCCCAATCCAAGCTGGTGTTAGAGCCCACCCCTGTCGATCGCCGCAGTGGAGATGGGCGCAGGTATTTTATATCCAAATACTTCAACCTGAACCCCTATGCCACCAAACTTGAAACTGAAGAGCTGTGCAGGAAGCTGGTCTTCACCAAAGCAGAACTGGCAGCCCACTTCAGCAAGAAGCGCAACAAGTGCATGAAGAGCCTGAAGAGGAACAGGACTGCTGTTTTACTCGGCTTCAACATGACAGAACTGAGCAAAGTCAAGCACAATCTCATCATCCCAGAACAGCAGGTCGCCGATACCACAGATCCACCGCCCGCTAATTCAACAGAGCAGATGGAAGACAGTGAGGATGGACCAGAACCGATGGATGAAAGTGGGAATGATAAAGTTACGGATGGAGAGCAGGTGGAGCAGATGGAATGAGTTCAGAACTGTGTGAAAAATAAACAATCTGAAACGTCGAATAACAAAATGCAGATGTCCCCAGTTAAATATGAGATAGGACACAAATACTTTTAATAATGGCCTTTTTTTTTTTTTTTAGTTACTAGAGAAGTTCATCATGCAGTGCATACAATGTATTTCCTAACAAAAGTTACCGGTGAGGGCAGTTTCTTAATGTAGCCTTCATTAATAGTGCTTTGTTTGACTTCAGTATGTTGACAGTGGTCCATATCCTAATTTCCAGATAAGTGCAGAGCCATTTTGTGATGCTCCTTTTAGAACATAAAAGGGATACAGATGTATTGTCTGTGAGGTATTATGGTGTCAGACTGTTGAGTTGCAGCAGAATTTGGCTGGTTGCACTCTCTCATTCAACAATGGCTACTGACCTAAGCACCAATTTGCTCTTGGTAGCTGCTTTCTTTCTCTTTTGCACTCTTAATTTAAGCCCACTTGTACAAAACTGCTACTCTGGCATCATTGCTTGTCTGCTTATAACAAGACTTTAGTGCGCCCCAACACTTTGACTTGATTTACTTTTTTTATTACACTTTTCTTTATAAACTGATGTTTGTTTTACATATTTGGACCTATTTGTATCATGTACACAGCTTTGTTATTTTGTTTTCTCACTGTTTTTAAACCCTCTCCAGCTGTTCACATCACTCCCCCTCTCTTCATTTTTTAGTTTTTACAGTGGAAAACATCTCTCCGGTCACTCCTGCAAACGGTTTAGGTGAATCAGTTTTGATGCCCAGTTTATGAGAATGTACCAATGTTTGAGTCTAAAATTCCCAGTTAATGAACACTTGGTTACTATAAACCTCTGACCATGTTGCTTGCATGAGCCTTTATTTTACTGTCAAATTAAATTACAATTTGTGCCATCGTGAAGTCTACATATTTACTTAGACTTGTGGAAATTTACCTAGAGATTCAACATAGCATAAATACATATTATTGGGTGTTCAACATGTAACTTCTGTTCTCCTGCCAGCTGTTCTTTTTGTACTATACATGTATTTTCTATAATTCCTAGAGAATTCAAAACGTTGGGAAAGAGCAAATTCTCATTCTGTCCAAGGCCACTGTGTTGTAAAAAATAAAGAGGTTCCTGTTACATAAATGAATCATTAATATTTATTTTTCATTTCGTAATAAAGAATTACATTTTAAATCGAGCTTTGTGAAAGCACTCCAGGGTATGTTTGTTTCATGTTACTGAATGATCTGAAAAATCCATCAAAACTTCAGAGAAGTTTTTCTGCATTTGTCAGCAGGAAAAGAATGTAGTAGTAAAAAGTCTTAATAAAAACAGCCAATAAAAAAAATGTATTGTCTAAGATGTCCCATCCATTAGAATATATACACCAGCTCTTGCTATTACTGATTTTTTTTTTCAATGTTTTTTGACTTGCAAAACAGTGACTTCAAACTTGTGCGTCTCTGCTCCTGAAAACTTGCAAAAGAGAGTCATGCTGGAGCGGAAGAAAGATAACGGCAGTTATTATTGTGAGGTCTGTAAAATTAAAATTAAAAATTAAGTGTGTAAATAGCAGTACTATGCAGAAACATTTTTTCATACAGTATGAGCATTAATTTTAGGACTGCCATATTTTCAAAAGGGTTTACACAAGTGCAGTTGCTTCCTTGTCGAGGACCAAATCCAATAAATAGGTGAAATATTCAATAATAAATTTACTCTAGAGTCATTCGAGCAGGTTTAGTAGGTTTTCTCTTTAAGTGAGATATCCTTAAAACAGTAAATCCTGTAAAAACATTGTCTCATTTACAGGATTAACTTTTTTCCACACTTAAAACTGATCAAGAATCAGTAAAGAATCTGAATGATAAGCAAAATCTTTAGTAGTAATTAATAGTAATAATTTTTCAAATGACAGCCTGAAAGCAGTTCAAAATGAAACACTTGGTATGCTTTGGGTCCAGCCAAACCATCATTGCTGCATGCATGCATTGGTAACTCAAAGTCACACAGTGGTGCCAATTTAATTTTATGACAGACGATCAGTCCTTCAGCCTTGACTTTAGAAGTGGTTTTTAATTTTTTTTTTTAACATCCTGTTAAAATAATCCCAGTCTTAATCATCACGTAATAATACATCATTATAATTTAATTATTAGGGTATTCATACTTGCATGATAAGATTACTGTAATAATGACAGTAATAAAATTGGGTTCAGCAACAGCAAGCAAACAGACTTGAGGTTAGGTATTGTTAAGTAAACCACAAGGTAACCTGCCTCAAGGCCACTTAGTATTTATGCTGCATTTCATTTTTGCTCTTTCTGTTCTCAGAACAGTTACTAAATGGACCTTGTGGTCAGATTGTTTCTGTCTACAGATGTTTCCAAAATCAGAATTGTGAACTTCCATTATCTACTTCATAACTGTTTTAATTTCATCAAGGATTGAGGGGCCACTGTAGTTGTTGGTTTGAATTGCCCCCAGCTTCTTCTGGTACTCTATTGGGAGTCCATTCTGCTCTGCACCCAGACACACCACCTTAAATAAAACACAGAGACAGATGTTGAATTAGCTGCCAAAAACACCGGACTTCAAAATTTTTTGTCAAAAACCTAAGTTAGAATTTGTTATTTATTGGATTGTACAGCTTAAATGAGTCAAGTCTGTTATCTGAAGACCAGTTCTTGTGTGTTCATGCACACACCTGTTTGTACTGAGGTGATGGAGGACAGGGATGAAAATTATTCATCTGATAAGTCCTGCAGAGCATCGGTCCTTGATCTGTCTCCACGGAAACCTCTAAGGGGGAGTACATTCCCTGGCTCACCCCTTCCTGTCTGAGGACACAGAGAAATGAAGCACACTGTGGTGGTATAAATTAAAAAATATTAACTAATTGACAGTGGTGCTTGTATGTGTATGTGTCTCACTCGTCCAGGCTTGCAAGGTTTTCGTTGTTCAAAGTCCAGACTACACCCCACACTTCGGCCCCTGGATGGGACTCGATGGTGGCTGATCCGCCATGCCAAGTGCTCTCTGCATGTTTCTCCCACAGGCCAAAGTTTAACCTATAGTCCTGCCACACATACAAACACACATAAACAGGGGGTGGTGCAAAAGTATTTGGCAACCAATGTAACATCCTGGCTACGCACATAAGCATGATGCCGGTGTCTTCCATAGATATAAACATGACATGACATGATCTGTACCAGCCTATTAGTAAACCATAGACAGTTCTTAAAATAAATATTAAGTTCAGAAAAAACAAATGAGGGTTTATTTTCTTCAAGCTAAAGTGATTAAAAGGACACCAAAATACATCTTTCTCTTTACAAATTCAAACTAAGAGCCATACTGCTGGAAAAAAAACAGTTTAAAACATAAGTTTTGCAATGGAATCCCATTACAGCCAGAGATTACCTGGTCCCAGGTAAGGGTGCCTTAGCTTTACTCCACCCACATGACAAGTCACACCCAGTTCTTTACATCTTGTGGTAATTTCTCTGCATAACAAAGCTGAATGACCTGCTGTATTTAAATACTACTGTGTGTATTTTGTCAGTTCATTTGATTATATAAAAAGTGTGTGACAGTGATCCACAGTAGTAATACTTGTATAATGAGTGTACAAGGCGTCTCCCTCTCGTCTTGTTTATATGGTAATCATTATTAATAACATGTGGTCGATTTGCTGACTACTAATATGCTAATAATAATGCTAAGCACATAAAACACACACGCACACATCGGGATTGAAGTTTTGCATGACAAACACCTCTGCCAAATTACCGGAGTTTGATTTAACGTTACAGTGTTGGTACTGATGGTGTGCTGATGATGCAGAACTATAATTACCCTGAATAAACTAGTCAGCTTGTAACACTTCAGTCTGCATAACTTCATGTTTATCTCCGGGACACTGGACATCGGTCCGGAACCTAAAAGTCCCGTCAGGTTTGAAAACACCCGGACCCTTTGCGATGGTCCTAGTTAAACGTGCACGCAAACAATCAGTGGCCACATAATCAGTTAGCTATTAGATAAGCGGACTTTAGTCAAACAATAGGGATTTTAACGAACAAACAAATAGCGTTCCCTCCATGACAGCGCGGTGCGTTCACGGTACATCCCCGCTGACCGGTGTTTCCCACACGCTGGACATTTAAGCTAACCAGTGCGTGGCAGGCGTGAAATGATTAGACTTACTTCTGTAATACTCTCGACCTGCTGCTCTCAAGTCCTCACATCCACGGACACGTAAGTCAAGTGGTGACTAATTACCACAAAGAATGAATGGTTAGCCTATATATGTCTTATTTACAAACAATGCTAGGGGGACCCCGTTAGATGGGGCACAAAAATATAGCATCTACGCTCCACTCAATTTTGGTCATTTTTACATACTGTACACGTGACATTATTTGCTAAAGGTGGAAATTAAACGTCAAAATCTTTTCAATTCTACGTCTTGGTTGGTTACCTTCAGTCGGCCCGTTGAGCAAAATATTGCCGAGGGGTTCCGAAGTTGCAGTCTTTCCTTTAACAAGTTGCTTCCGAAAGCGAAATACGTAAAGCGGCCGCTGAGAGCACCTGACATCTTTTTATTCGTTCAGTTTTTTCGGCTGGACGAAGCGGAAGACCGCAGATAACCCCGGTTATTATGCCGGTTCGGTGTGAACTGCACTTCATCCGGAGCGTAGACGAGATAAGCTTGCAGCAGGGGGCGGTGACAGGGAAGAAAAAAAAATGCAGTCACGCTGGAAAGTTTTCCGGAAAACTTGGAGAAAAAAATTGGAAATATTTAATCAGATTTCACTTTGTATTAGTCCCGTTGGAAAGATCTACAGGCTGCCTAATTTACAGATTAGGATCGGACTGAAACTCAAGTGAAATCACATGAATTCCCAAATCTACATCACATGCATCTCCCTCGAGAATAAACAGAATCTGACATTTTTCGGATTGGTTTAATCTCGTTTTGCAATTGTTATAATCTATGAAACTCTGAGTCTTGATTCCGCCGTAGTTTTTAATTGGCCCACAGTGTTACACCATTGACTGTATAAAACACAGTATCACAGTGTTACACCTGTGAATCAATGATTGCACATCGCTCGTCCGGTGAGCTTCCTCTATCCTCAGGGTGCATTTAAAAATTTGAATATTTTTTCAGTGTGGAGCGCTGGGATTGATTTCTAGAGTTTACATAAAATGTTTGGGTTTTTATTTTTTTAAAAAGAGAACCCATCTGCCTTGCCGTAGCGCTGGAACGACTGGAACCCGAACGCCACAGCTGTAATCTCGCGACATTCTGTATACTTGCTGATAGTTCACGTGTCAGGGCAAGTACGGAAGTGGGCTCATAACTGACGAGAGATACTAAATATACGAGTACATACATCCATATGAATGCATCCATAATCGAGGCTTGCCTCACCTTGACCAAGCTTAAAAACCACGATTTACAAAAATGTCTTAAAATGCTTTCAGTTTCTAGAAAAAGAAATGCAGTTCTATGATGTTTTACATCTTAAACACTATCAGATCCCAATAAGTTTCCTTTTGTTTTGACCGTTTCATATTTATATGTTGACGTTCTAGAGGGCGATAATGTTTTTTCCTAACTAATTAGCACTTTAAATACATATTTTTTTGCAAAGACACTTTATTAAGTCAAATTGTGAAAATGTGAACCAAACAAATACAGATCCTGTGCTGCAATAACACACAAGACTCAAACATATCCTCTTCACAAGGATTTTAATGTACAAAATAAGGAAAAACAGTTGAACAAAAACAAGGTAATTCACAAAACGTTTCCTCTGAGAAAAGAAAAAATCCTGTACAAACAGTGAGGTGATGGCCGGTAAATGTGGGGCCTGGTGATCATCTCCTTGGGCCACCTCTGCCTCGACCTCTTCCTCTTCCTCTGCCACGTCCTCTGCCTCTTCCCCGTCCAGCCACTGAGAAAAAAAAACAGACAAGGCTCATTTCACAAAATTTGTCAAACATATAGCAGCAGGTTCGAGTATCACAATGTATTTGTGTGGGCCACTCATCGGTCAGGCCACTTAAATCCATAAATATTTATATTCCTTTTTTAAAAGTAGACAAATCCCAGCTAAGCATGAGGGTGAAGGAAAAAAATTGTGCAATTACCAACCAAATATCAGTCAGGTGTGTTACCAAAACCGGAGTAAGAAAAATTTCTCTTAGACAACCTGCATCACTATCAAATGTAACATGGTATCACTGAATGTTGGGCTGGACAAAAAAGACAAACAAAATTTATGTGCTCAATAAATAAACATTAACAGGATGTCTGGAAGCACAATAACCTCTGTGTCACATGCTGATTTTTACATGAAGGTGTCAGTAGTTAGTTGTTGTGACTGCGAGCATTAACAAAAACAGCATATAATATTTACAGGTATCTTAATCCATTAAAATTCAAAATGTTTGAATTCTTTTGGTCTTGGACTTCCGACACTGAATATACATCACCTACAGGAAGTAAATAATTGCAATTTGATTGTCAAACAAATCAACCTTGCATAAATAATCAACATAATTGGTCAGGGCAATGATCAATTATGCCACCAATATCCTACCCGTTTTAGGCTATTGATAAGTTTAACCACCGTTTTGTGCTAGCAAAAACCCCCAATTTACTTGTAACAACAACAACCCTACTCAACTAAACGCATACATTTTTTGGGCCTCATGGCATCCTAGTATTTCCAACATTTAATCAATGGTGAACAAAGCACCTTTAACACCTTTCGAAGCAATGCTACAGTAAGCAAGAGAGTACATCCTACTGCAATAAATAAGTAAATAAATAAACAAGGTGATTAAAATTAAAATAAATTAAGTAAAAACAAAAAAAGCCACAAATCTGTCATTGTCAAATAATATATAGAAAAAAAGACCATGAGCTGAGTCAGTTAAATAAATACATTTTTGTAAAATTTCATCCTCTAATTGAAAAACTTTTTAATTTAATTAAAAAATAAATATATATGCATAAGTTTTTAAATCGATTTTGATGCTAACCCAAGCTAATCAGTGAATGAAAAGTATTGCTTTAAGAAGAAAAGGAGAGACTGTCAATAACACCCAATGATCCCAAATACAGTTTGATGACAGCAAAAGTCTAAATTTACACAAAAGGTTATTGTTGATCATACACAATGTACAACCACAAAAAATAAAATAAAATATGAAAAAAAAAAAAAAAATCGGAACACAAATCATTTCTGAACGTTCAAAAAGTGGCACAATACTAACTGTGCTTTTCAATATAAAAGTAGAAGCCATAAAACATGCCTGTATGCTGCATTATGGTTACTGGTTGACTGAAACCCTTAAGGGCATTTCAACATTTCTCACCTGCTTCCCTCTTCTTGGACTTGATTTTTGGCTCAATGTCAACCAGCAAGGTGTCCAATGGGAGGCTATCAGGAAGTATAAAGTAGCGAATATTGTTGCCACGGATACTCAGTGATTCCAGCTGAGTGGGCTCCCTGTTTTTGAGGGTCATTTTCACCGCTTTCAAGTGGGTGTTCATGCTCACGTCAACACCTAAATTAGATACAAAGGAAAAGGCTGGTTAACACTTGAAAACAGGCTCTGATATATTTCAAAGTAACCTGTCTGCGTGTCTCACTTCTACCAAGACATCCACCAGATATCATTTACAAAAAAAGAAGACTCTCACATGGACAACGTCCTGGTACTGTAACAAAGTCAAACACTTATACTCACTGCAACCTCTATTATTATAACTGAAGAAAATTAATGCACTTTTTTTTAAAGGCAGCAAGAGTTCACTGTAACCTTTATGAAAGTGGGATTTACTGGAGGATTTATGTATTTGACCTCATTAGCTTTAACTTAAGCTAGATGTACATAGTAAACTGCCGAGTACATACACACTTGCTGTAGCCTGAGGATTTGTGTCAAAAGAAATTTGAATTCGAGTCCTTATTTCAGAACCCCGAAGGACTAATATTTCGCTGGAGTTTACTTTTGTAGAGGTTAATGTAAACATATTTTAATAGTGCACTAGCTGGCTCCTCGCGTTACCTGTGATGGTGCCGTGGACCTGGGTGCCATTCTTCAGTTCAATGGTAACCGTCTCATGGCTGAGTTTCATCAAAAACCTGTGAGTATCATACAACATTGCAATGTGAACACAACAGTCTTAGCTTTACATCTTTATTATCAACAAGAAGTTTCTTTTAACGTTACACCACTTGAAATAGCTACCTAGCAAATGCTAGCTACCGGTTGTGCAGCTCTCAGTGCCAAACCAAAACAAAAGGCGACGGGTGCTTTAGAGTTGCGATCGAAATGGGAAGGGGAAACAAAAAGTAATTGAAAAAGACTGGCTACACAGTTTTTTCAGATGCAGGTTAATGCCATCGTTAAATGAACTTTACAAAGAATAGCGAAAATGACTGGGCCTATGAGTTAGCTCGCAGTAATATCGCTCCTTAGCTAAAGTTAGTTGGGTAACATTAGTGATACAACGTTAAAAACATCGCCTGCGCGATTTACAGCTCGCTTTTAATCTAAACTTAAACAAAAGGTAGGAAGATAAGCACACATGTATTGTATGTCAAAGCACGGGTCATTTTAACATCGACCGCCCCCCATTCATTTCGTTCACCGCTTCCCGCCTCAATACTGTCCACCGTTTACATCTAAATCCATCCATCGGCATCATAATGATTACATCAAACCAAAATGCCAAATTCTAGAAACGGTGACTTTTCGAGACGACCTACCTGACTAGTTTCATGATGGTGAGGAACAGTAGAGACAAATCCTCCACCAAAGACAAAAATTACAGCGCTCGAGTGAAAACACAGGCCGCTGTTGTACGTTTAACGTTTCGGTCGCACCGATACTACGTCATTAAATGAGCGACACCATATAGGAAATGTCATATAAGACAACAGCGCCGCCTAACTGTGGAGGAGCAAACAGATTTAGCAAGCTTTGTTTAAAACCCTCATTACAGTTTTAAAACAATTTTAACTTTTTTTCTCTTTAATTTTATTTGATAATTTAGTACAGCAATAAAATATATAACAGCTGTTTATATACCCTGACACCACTTTATATTATATGAACTATAGCAACACGAATTAAAAGTTAAAAGAAAGTATCAACTGTTTTCCAGATCAGTGTCACTTTCCTAAAGAGGACATTTTTCCAAGTAGCCTATCTGTATTCTGTTAAAAAAGGAAATCTATTATACAATAAAATCTGACAAGATTATTATTTTGTCAGCTACGATTCAGACTTTTTAAATGCCTTTCCTGCTGTGACATGTCAAAATGTCCTTTGAGAAAAACCACTTGTTTCTTCTTCCTCAAAGATAGCTTTAAATTCATGAGTAAAATAAATATATAGGAGTAATATTATTTTTATAATTAAGTATCTTTCTAGCTTTTTTTGGCCATGAATAATCTGAATGGATCTTTAATACGATTTTAGAGGACAACTAAATGTAGACGTTTTCCACAGTAGCATTCACACAGCAAGTATACTGAACAAACTCCTACTTTGAATTTTGAGTGCTGTATGATTTAGATGGTGGGTTCACAATAAAATGAGAAATCCCAATACAATATAATTTTAAACATTAAGTTGAACATGTTTTCTGGTGTTGTAGTTTGACCAGCAGGTGCTGCTAAAGAGTCATAAAGTAGAGAATTTGACCCTTGTTGAATTAATGTGCTGCCCTGTTCACTGTTAGTAGGAGTAACACATAAAGTAGATGACTCTCTTTTGTGGTATTTTGAGACAGCTTTGTAAAATCACTTTCACAGAGCACTGTAAAATAATCTCATAGCAACACACTTTCAGCTCTTTTTATTGAGAGTAAACTTTGCACTGACACTTTCATTTACAGTTTTGGCCACACATCAAACCTCTCTTATGGACCCACTGGGAATGTATCAAGTATAATCTATGAGAGTGCAATTTTTTTCTCTTTTTTAATTCTGAAGTGGTTGGTTGAAAGATTGTTAATATAGAAACATTTTAAATGGAGTACAAAATGGCACAAGACCATTCTCTGAACACCAGAAATCCAATTCTATATCATGAAAACAAGAGAAAAAAAAGTAGTAATAATAATAATAATAATAAAAATAAAAATAAAAATAAAAATAAAAATAAAAATAAAAGCC
>JAQNCA010000008.1:11982775-11997267 GCA_029783725.1 Acanthurus tractus
CAAGACCATACTATTAACACCAGAAATCAAATAATATATAATGAAAACAATATAAAAAAAAATTATTAATAATAATAATAATAATAATAATAAAAATAAAAATAAAAATAAAAATAAAAATAAAAGCCGCACTCATCAGTCCCTCACATCTTGCCAGCACTGGATTATTTAACACCTTAACAGCATGTTTGTGCAAATTAAAAGACCCCATATTCAGTGCTTACATTGTGCCACAACTGTGCAACTTGAAATTATTGTGTGCAGTCGTGCTCAACTTCTTCAGGAAACAACTTCTGAAGTTTGATGGGCGTTAAAAGCAGCCCTCACATCTCAGTAGGCTCGATGAAATGTACTTGTCAGCACCTACAAACTGTCTAGCACCTTCACAGTTTAATGTTCAGCAGGGAGAGCAAAAGGTGTCATTTTTAGGGCCGTAAAGTCAAGATCACTTCAGTGTAGCACTCCAGACCTAACACTTTTATCAAGCTTCAAACTCAAACTACCAATTTATAAGTGATGCACTTCTGATTGCATATCACATTTTGTATAACTGGCTACTTTTCTAAATGGAGGGAAAAATTTCAACCAAAAAATTTGCTCTTAGACAGAATATAGGCAGTGTTAAGATCTGTTGTAAACATTACCGTTGGGGATTAAAGTTTTAAGATAAAGGCTGAATAAAAAACCCAGATCAAGATAATGGGGAAAAAAACAATAACAAAAAAGCCAAATACACTTGAACTTTAAATAAAGTGGTTGTTTACAATAGTGGAAATTCCAGTAAAAAGCAAAATGGTAAAAACCTGGACACTGCTTCTCTGTGGTGAAGGTAAAGTAGGAGACACCAGGAGAGTAAGGACAAACAATACTAATGTGCAATAAGAACCTCAGTGTAAGGTGATGTGTTTTCATTATCTTTCATTAGCAACTGTGTTTAGCATGTTTAAAAATTAATGACACTAATAAATACCGACAAATAAGCAAATACGATTGAAACAAAAAGGCACACAGATCCAACAACTGTGGTCTCAACTTGAAGAATACTCATCTCTGTGATAAGAAATAAATGAATTAAAAAAGGATAAATTACAGTTAAAAACCCAACTCATCTCCCTTCTATCTACAGCACACTGCACTAGCCATCAGTAGCAGGATAGATATGACAAAAAAAGAAATTAAATTTGAATGTTTTCATTTTAAATACCGTCTGAGTGCTTTGGCTCAATTTTCACAACACTTGATGTGTAAAGAGACAAACTCTGAGCTCAGTCCCCATAATTCACAAATAAAATATTAGCCTAAGTTTAAATTGTCATTACTAAAGCACACAGATCACTGAATGAATGCAACATACGTTTGCACACATTCCTTCTCATTTTACTGTGATCTAAAAAAGAAGTATTGCAACAAAATTCTCTGAAAAAGGTGAAAAAAGCAAGTCATATGTCAAAGTGCTGCAAGGTTTTGAGTTACAGTAGTGTAAACTTGTTTAATATAAGTTGATGATAATGTTAAAAATGCAGCATTAAAGAGGCAGACTGGTGATTTAAGATAAGTTCAAATCTAAGTTTAAGTGCAAAACCTTAACATGCGGTGAAGTACCATCACAATCAATATAATAAAAAGTCCAACTCTACTTTTCTTCATTTATTATCTACAGTTAACAAACATTTTATTTCACTGTCCTATAATTTAAATCCCTGGGTCTTTTTTATGTATTATGTTATAAAAACTATGATTTTATCATTTTTAGTAATGAAAAAGTTTTAAGGACAGTGATTTTTATTGATACATTTATAAAAAATATTTGCTATTTCTACTCTAATCTACTTAACTCTTAATCATTCTTCTAAAATGAAGTATTACTATTTTCTTTCTTATGTGTACAATCTTGAGGAAATGGCCAGAAAAAAACGTTTTGGTTTTGATGAGAAGTATTGTTGACGTTTTTGCCCGAACTGTTTCATTTTTATCATGTTTACAATTCATGCTTAGGAACTTTACTAAATAAAGATGTATTTTATATAAAAACTTTTAGACCAAATTTATTAGTTAAGTATTTTGAGTTGAAACTTTTGCACACTGAAACTGTGTTGTGCAAACAGAGCCAAAGCAACAATCAAATACAGCAATATGGATGAAAGCTCCTCCCTGATGAAGACAGAATTGCCTGGAATGGGTGGCAGGGTGGTGCAGTGAGCAGGAAAAACAGAAGGTTCGATTCCCTCTGACGACAAGCACCTATGATGCTGAAATGTCTTTGAGCAAGACACCGAGTTCCTTCAACTCTTAAGGGTTAGCTGACCTCTGACCAACCTGTGCCAACTGTTGCAAAGATGTACGACCACCTTAAAAAACCAGATGAGCATGTTGTACTAGCATGACATTTGCTGAGCAGCCAGGTGAATCATCATTCAGCCCACCGAAAAATAAGGATCAGTAGTGCGTTGGGCTCTCTAACTAAGCAGGCACAGTGTGCATGAAGGTCCAAAAATCTGAATTAGGCCCTCTGATTGTACAGTACGCTAAACGAGCTCCGAGGTTACAGTTATCGTCATATTTGGCTCTGGGAGCTCTGAACAGGCTCGTGGTTGGGTTAGTGTGTCGATAAAGTGAGGGTTTACGAGGCAAGTCTGGATTTCAGCGTGATCAGCACCAAAACTTTCACCCTGGACAAAACTGAGAAGACAAATACAGGAGGCAGGGAATAAATAAAATGAGAAAACAAAAACATGTGCAGCATTTTATGTGTGATGATATCAGTAGCTTCCATTTATGTACTGTTTTTAAACACTCTTTTGTTTCAATATGAATAGTTTGTCTGTTCTGAGGACAGACAAAAGCACTTAAAAAAAAAATGCGTATGACATCATCTTTACTGGACAGAGTCCGTGGGGCTTCATGTCCTCTCTACATACATTATAATACACGCAGTAAACACTCTACTCCCAAAGACCTTCGTCATTTACTGAGGCGTCAAAGATACATTTTATATTCTTCCATCATTGCCTTCTTCTAGTTTTTTCCAGTCTATGATTTTCCTTCCTCTTTCACTTTCGTCTCTCTCTTCCTGTACTTGGCTCCACTCTCTCCGCAGCGTTCAGTTGCTGTCACACCAGGTGTACTTGTTCCTCCCACTCCTCAGGCGATTGGTCCCCCTCTAACTGAAGGATGAGGTCTAAGTCTCTCTCTGCGGCCGGGGCAGTGTGTGCGGGACTGTTTCCGCTTTGGGAGTGTGAGCAAGGGTGTGTGTGTGCTTCGTCCAGCGACAGGTCAGCCACACACCCTGCATCCACACCCTCCTTGCTAGACTCTCTGTTTTCCAGGTCCAGAGTGCTGGGCCTCCACGTCTTCGGGCCCTCCGCGCCCACAGCACCTAAACAAGGGTTCGCCGGCCCTCTGTCCACTTCTGGCTCGCCCTCCAGGGGCTGCCAGAGCGGGGCGGGGGTCACGTCCCTGGAGGTCTGGCTCTCGGTCTCAGTCTCAGTGTGTGTGTCAGGGGAGGAGTCGGTCTCTGTGGTGGGCGGGGAGGGGATGAGGGCCAGGCTCTGGGGGTTATTCTGGGGGTTGATGTTGTTGTTAAACCAGGCCATAATGTTGTCCAGCAGCTGGGCACTGGCTGTGGGGTCCAGGGGCTCCAGACTCTGAGGGTCGCTGGGAGTAAAAGGACCCCCAGGGGGGATCACTGGTGAAAGCAGCAGCTCCGGCTCGAGCTCTGGAGATGGGAGGCACAACTGGGCAGGGGGCTGGGGGTCTGATTTGGGTGGGCGTTCAAGAGCGTAGGCAGCAGGACGCTCCTGAGTGTAAGAGCTACCATGGTCTGGGCAGGGGTTGTAAGAGCTGTCTGGTTTCGGGGTGCTGTCATACGTGGCTGCATGTTCCCGATTATAAGCACTAGGATGGGCGGGGTTTTGACTGCGTTCAAGTGAGCAGGAGGCAGTGTGCTCAGCCTCAGCCAAATAGCCACTGGAGTTGCAGTAACTCTGCTCTCTGCTGTCATAGCGAGGATCTGTGATGGCGATATGGTCGAGCGCATATGGAGCGGTCAGTGTGTTCTGGTCTTGTCTATGGCTGCAGTCGCTGTAAGCAGGCTCAGCGGCAAAGGGAGCACTGAGTGTGTTGTGGCTGTACGTGTGGTGCGAGCAGAGCTGCTCCTGTGTGTGTGTGTCCAGGTCATACGGAGTGGTTATGTTCCCCAGTTTCATAAGGCTGTCTCCCAGCTCCAGCAGCTCTGCACTGAGGGAGGGAGGCGGGGGAGGGAGGGGGAGGGAGTTAGCCGTGGGAGGCTGGGAAGAGGAGTCTGTCCTGTTTGGGGGTCGAGGAGGATCCATGAGAGAGGAGGGGAAGGAGGAGCCTCTTGCTCCTGGAGGACCGTCGCTGTTAAGAGAGTGCAAAGCAACGTCACCCAGGTCTACCGCTTGACCCGGCCTCCTCTCCTGTCCCCTGTCCAGCCCACGCTCCAGCTCCACCCTCCCCTCCATCCCTCCCTCCAGGCCCCGCTCTCTTCGGGTCTCCTGAAGGGACAGCTGGATGGCAAGCAGGATGTTCGGGTCATCCTCATCCAACGAGCCCAGTGCTCTTCGGCGGCCTTCACTTCTCTCTGGAGCTTCTGGAACACAACATGTGGCAAACAAAACAAGGACTGATTTAAGTGGCTCAATTTCTACTTGACCTCAGCGACCAATGTCTCTGTGAGCTTTGACCAGACCAGATTCATAGAGCAATAACTTAAAATCCTATTTGCTGGCTGACTGGTGTAGTGAAAAGTTAAATTTATTGATGGAGGCAAAGAATTGATCTGGATCAGGATCCAGAGTTTGTGCCAATATAGTGGTATAAAATTTTGTTTATTGCATACACTGCTCAAGCGAAAATGCTGCATGTGCACTGCCAAAGGGTTAACTTCCAAAATAAAACCCCAAACTGTACACAACTTTTTGCCTTTTGAAAAATCCCATTGCAATAAAAGGGTTTTATATGGTATATAGTTGTTAGAACATTTGTCAGACCTGGGTTGTCACTCCTCCTGCTGGTCTCTGGGGTGTTGCTGCTGCTTCTAAGGTTGTGCAGACTCAGCATGTCTCCTCTACGCCGTGGTCTGTGTCTGCGACGGTACTGGATGTCAGCATAATCCTGCAACGAGCGATCCAAGCTGGGTTATTACAAAAACCCCTTAAAAGCTGTGTGGTAGGTCTGTTTTATGTCAAGCAGGTTCACAGTCTCAGTAGGAGAAAATCTAATTTGGCCAATGCATATGCACAACATGGAACTATGGTGTGTTACCTGGGACTGTCTGTCTCGTTCTCCTGCACCCAGTACAGAGTGTCGACTCCCCATCTTAACACACATAAGCAAACTCGGTCAGCTGTAGCCGTAGTCATGCATTAGACAACTTAGCTCACTAAGCAAAGGTTTAGGGAGTAGCGTTAGCCGGGTATGAACCAAAATGTTAGCTTAACAAAAAAAAGTTAGTGTTTCAATGAATGTTTTACAGTAGGAGTTACTGTTTACCTCTGGGGAGGCAAAGCCAAGGTACTCCCAGTCCCATGATCCTCCAGGGTAACTAAAACAAACGCAAACACAAGAATGTTTGCCAACAGAGATACACTTGAAGCAGATGACTTCAACATTTAGCTTTGGATTAATGTTTATAACCAGATATTTATTCTTTCACTCTCTGGAGGGATTAAGAAACAAACAATAACATGCACTGTGAGTGTGTTTGTTCGTACTTCCTGCGTGGAGGCTCAGGAGAATCATTGGGAGCGACGCCACGGGCCACTGACGCCAGGAATTCTTGCCTCTTCTGCTGCACCAGACGCGCTGCACTGATTATCTTGTGGCAGGGCGTCCTCAGGTACGGTCGGTTGACCTTCTGGGCCAGATCCTCCACAACCATCTCTAGATCCGTCTGGGAAGATACAAAAGACAACATGTCAACTCCCATCGGCTGAGAGTCTGGAAATTCTCATTTAAAAAAGGGATTTGAAACTCACATTTCACTCCTACTACTACAGATAAGACATGAGCTGAGTGTCTTTATCTCACTGGAGACTCTGTCCAATTTTAAGCCTGTTCGAGTGTCTGAAAAGTGTCAGAATGGACCTCTGTGTTCAAATACTTTTGCAAGGCTCTGCTCTGCTTTAGTCAATGTCAACACTCTGTATGATTTATAATAATATATATATCATTGATATAATATTTATGACAATAGTTATCTTTTCCTTCACAATGATGAAGATTATATTAGTGAGTTGTAATGAGAACTTAAAACATTTGCTTAACGAAACAAAGAATTTAACTTTCAACTTTTGCATGGGGATCGAAAACAGATTTTAGATGCACCGACGTGCTGGAATTCAAGCTTAATCTTAACTTGGAAAACTTAAAACTTTGCAGGGGATGTGTATCTTACTTTTTTACAGGAATACAATCAAATCCGCAATAACAAGCTGAAATTCTGTGAACATTTGCATGAATATTTATAAGTCCTCAGATGATGCGAATAATTCTGTTGACCCCTTGACACTGCATTCTGTTTCGTATTTTAAAAATAAAAAACCTAATGGACAAATTACCACAGGAATTTACAAACAGTGCTTTATTTGTTTGAGTCAGTTTAGCCCTGTGTGGTCTAATGGAGAGCAGTCTTCAGGGATCACTGGGTGGGGGGTTTAAAATGGTTTGTCTTGTTCTTGCAGCAGACAGAAACATCTCTCAGATGTGCATTAGATTACCTGCATGAGCTCAAATATCTCTTTCTGGGTGCTGCCTTGCTGCAGGAAGAAGCCGTATGGGTAAGAGCACTTCAGGATGCGTCGCGTCTTCAGCAGCTCACACACACCGTCCTCGATGAACCGTGTGTCTGGAGGAGTGCCTTCGCCTGGACCAGACGAGAGGGCAAACACAAACACACACACACAAACTGCCAACTGAGCAAAGACTTAATCTACTGTCTCAATATAAAGCTTACCATGAGAGAAACTTACGGCAAATAAAAGCTCTGCTCAGCTGCTCCATCTTCTCTTTAGCAGTCTTCAGCAGTTTCTGCTCCAGCTAACACACAACAAGGCATTTGTCAGATTGTCGTGCATGTCTCAAGTAGCATTTTAAAAATTTAGGCCAAGTTAGTGCTGTTATAAATGTTCGTGCATGTGTTATGGGTGTATTACCTTGTAGCTGTGTTCATGGTTCTTGAAGCGTGTGTAATAGTGCATGAAACGATCCAGCTCCTGAAAACTTTTGTGCTTCTTTTCCGCCTGTAACAAAATGCAACTTGACTGTGACCAGATTGCTTCTGTGTAAATACATTTTGTGAGCATGTTTATATCAGTGATAGCTCGTGTCTTCAGTGTGTGTTTTGTTTATACCTCTACAGTCATCTCCTTCGACTGCTCCTCTAGCTGTTGGATGACCTCATAGCGAGTGCACCGATAGTAGCCTCCTGTTGATGAGCTGTGCTTCTTCCACTCCTCCAGACAGATCCAGCAGAAGTCGTACTTACACTGCAGAGAGAGAGAGAAAAAGAGCAGAATTTATACACTAAATAATGAAATAAAACTGAAGATTTAATAATAGTCAAGGACGAGAACTCATTATCTTTACAAATGATATCACATAGCTGAAAGAGATTAATGTGTATACTTTGGCACACTGCATATGGTTGCAGCCCTCATTCTTCTGAATGGGCGACTTGCAGTTGGCACAAGGTTTGGAGTTCGTCAACAGCCAGAGGCAGTTAGCGGCATCCTCATAGGCTTCACTCACACCTGCCACTGTGGAAAGCACAGACACACACACACACACACACATTAGCAACATCTCAATTGTCCAACACCTGCCCTGCAGACACACTCTCCAGCACACACATTTGGCAAACATCTATGACCTGAACACCTGCCACGACATCATAGCAAAAACATTAGTTGCATCCTGGTAGGCCGTCCTGACAGCTGCTAGCTGGCTTACTCTGGTGCCAGTTTACTGAGGTGCAGCTAAAATGTTCCCCAGTGAAAAACAAAAAAACAAAAGCTGGAATCACATTTAACACAGGAACAGACTTACGCTCCTCAGGCTTCATTTCTGTGACTTTTTGGAGCCAGTTCCTCCACATCTGACAGTCACATGGCTCATGGGCCTCGCCAAGGCACTCCCTACAGACAGGGCGGGTAGTAAACAGAGAACTAGTACAATAGAAGTACAATACAATGAAACTGAAAAAACACGACTTGTTACTCAGAAGCAGAAAGAATAGGGAAAGGCACAAACTGATTTGTTTCTGATAACAAATTTATGTTGTTTAGCCAGGCAAAAACAACAGATTATCAGTTTTCAGGTTAATTTAATCTGCTGTTAAAAAGAAAACTGGTTTTTAGAGCTTAGCTTTCAACAAAATCGGTAAAACAATGTTGTTTCAACACACAAGTGTCTTCAGGGGAAGGGTGTGTTGTTTAATTGTGTTTTACATTAGACGATACTTGAACGTGTCTGAAGGAAACTAGACATTGGGTTTGCCAAATAACATGTCAGAAAAATATCAGTATAACACATGTTTGTTTGTTTGTTTTTCCAACTATGAAATGTGCAGAATTGTATGTGAGTATACAGCCAATAAATGAAGAAGTGTACCAGCAGAAGAGGTGACCCTTGCCACAATCAACAGCTGGGGAGGGCAGCAGGGGGAAACTCTGTGGGTCACTGTCCCCGGGGCCTGGTCGGTGGAGCCGCACCGCCCGCTCACACCGTGCTGCGGGACACCAACGGATGGCAGGATTATTCTCCACAAACGCCTGAAATGAGGAGGAAGGAGAGAGAAAGAGTAGAGGTAGGAGAGTATGCAGATAAATGAGGGAGCAAAAAAGGGAGTAGAGAAGAACAGAAAACAAGAGCAGAAGTGTTTGAGAAATACCAAAAAACAGGAAGAAACAAACAAAAAGCAAGAACTGCTCACAAAAATATGTTGTAAGACATGCAACATGAAATTTACAGTTCAAAGAAATATATTCCTTAAGCTGTAATTAGCGTTCTTGATAGCATAAACAGTGATGTACAAATGAGTGTATGGTGTTTTTCTACCTTGATGTCAAACTGTAGATATCGCTGGTCCATCTCTCTGGAAACAACACTCTCGATCACGTGAACCGGCACCAGCTGGTAGCACTCATATGCCGGGCAGAAGATATTGTGTGCGTCACCCTCCTGAATCTTTACATTGAGAAAGCTGAGAAACACACGAGTATGCACATAAGAGGACTGATACACAAATGCTCACACACACACTTAAGTGATGATGTTCACTCGAAACACTAGTCCCTACCCTTCCCAGCATGCTCTGCAGAACTCGTGCTCACAGGACATGTCCACTGGATCCTCAAACACTGAGATAGTGCAAAGACAGATTCCACACTGCAGAGACAAAGAAGAGAAACACTTAAGATGATATTTAATGCTGTCTGACACTTGGTGATATCATTGTGAGACCTAACAAATTTCATAGTTTGGCTCCTGAGTGAATTATCTCTGTGGTCTTCATTAATCCTGCCAACACAACCTGTCCATTAATCCTTCATTAATCAAATAAAAGTTCTATTTCACAAAGGTAGGTTTAAAAAAAAAAACTCAACAAGCGTTAATACAGAGACAAACTTCTTATATTTGAGTCTCACCGTAGACAGGCCCTCCTCTCCAGGTGTGTGGCAGCTGTCTGTCGGGGAGGTGAGGGTGAGTGTGAGAGGGGAGCGCGGGGTCCTCGGGGTACGGGGTGAAGGCAAGGTGTCCCAGGCGTTGTATCCGCTGGGTGGTGGGGTGGGCATGGCCACACCTGATCGCTGGCAGCAGCCCTCAGCGTCCGACATCCAAGCTTCAAGAAGCTTTTCTCTGTCCCAGTCTGAGAAAAGTTACACCACGGATGCAAATAGGTTAGTGCTAAAAAAAAAAAGGAAACACTGAGGCACCAGGCAGGCTAACCAAGAAATACTTTTTATTCGCATTTCATATGTAGTCTATTAAAACAGCACTAACAATACTTTACTATCCCTAACAACCGGCTCCTTACGCCTCCAAGAATCTCATAAGTGTCTAGTTTTGAACTCAGAATGGCGAGTTTTTAAGAATGCATCTCTATTACACAGATGTTTAGAGGAAAAATGCATGTCAATTTTTGTTAACATTGCTTTTACAATCACAGTGCTGTATGAGTTTGTGAAGGTCTCACGAATATCAGTTTTCCCTGAAAGAGGAAGACACACACCATGTGCTCGGAGCAGGGCCTCAGCAGTGAAGAGTGGGGCTTGTAGCATATCTGCCGTCTCTACGATCAGCATGTCCTTCAGCCTGCGCAGGTCCTGAAGCTTCAGTCCTTCATAAGGCTGGAAGGACAAAGTGGGAGAAATGTTAGCGACACTCAAAGAGAAACCAAGGAAGAGGTGGAAGAAGTGAAAGAGAGAAAGAGGAAGCAATAGAGAGAAAGGGAAAGCAAGAAATGTTCGTACAGAAACAGAGAGGGGGAAAAGTCAATTGACTAAACAAGTATTAGACTGAGATACATTTGAGGAAGTAAAAAAAGCTAGCGTGGGAAAAAATGAAAAGAACAGGCATGTGGGGACAGCGGGGCTGGTGGTTAGTGGCGGTGGGAAAGAGATTATGTATTAGCATAGATTGGCTGCAGGGAGGAAGATCAAACTGCTATCAGTTGGCAGCAGCCGCTGCTAAAAGATTGTGCTGGTGCCCTCTGCTCAAGCAGGACCCTGAGAAACATGATGCAAGGTGTGTGCATGTGCATATTTGTATTGCTGAACTTATAAAAACCAGTGTAAGTTGTCACCTATCAAGAGAGAACTTGTAAGAAAAGGATCTTTTTGGTGACATTTGATGATTAGCGGTAAGAATTCTGTCACAGACACAGTAGAGCTGTTAGATACTGACAAATGAGACATTTTATGTACTCAGTTTGTCCACAAATGCAAGCATTAAGAAATTTACAAAATACCAAAAGCCTGGACTAACAGCTACTTAGGTTCAGGGTCAACATTACTTGGCTGAATGCAGCAAAGGTAATTCCAAGGTGGATGAACATGAATGAGCAAAGCTGCATTCACATGGATTTAGGCAAACAGTTGACAGTAAGGCTGGCAGAGAGTACCAGTGGCAATAAAGATAGACAAAAGTGCTGTTCAAAGTTAGAACATCTTAACTTTTTGACAACCTCCACATGTAATTTACAAGTCAATGTTGTGTAGCTCCTGAACACTAGGAGACACTTGGACAATCTGATCATAAAGATGTTTTTTTTTTTAATTTTTTTGTGTCTTTAGGGAGGTGCTTTACTTCTACGATTTTTCAGCTCAGAAAAGGTTGTTGAGAATTGTGTCGATTTCACATTTCCTTCTGTAAATGCAAGCTGATATGTGGCCATATAATATAAGCATAGTTTATTTGACATTATGAGAACATTTACTGTAACTTGACAACAACACGGTAACGATGACACAAAAATGTTAACAAGAACTTGGTAGCAAAGTCCTTGGTAAAAAAAGGGTTCAGATGTGAAAGTCTGCACGATTAGGTAACATCTTTTTTTACCGAAAACTTAGCAAAATAAATGTAATTTCCAGTCAAACCACAAAAAAAGAAATTATAAAGAACATTGAATGCAAAATAGAGGACTCAGTGTTTCCACCTCCACAAGGACATTAGCCTGTGAAGTGTACTACATCAAAATGCAGCACTGACTTACAAAAAGTGTGACCTTACAAAGAATAAAAATAACACATTCTTCTATAAAGGAGCCAGCAGGAAACCCCCAGATCTCGCAACTGTGGTCTCACCTCCTTGTATTGCAGCAGGTTGGTTTCACCATGTGTGTCTGTGTTTGACTGCTGAGCTGGAGAGGAGGAGAAAACCATCTGTGACTCCAGGCTGAGGGCCAACTCGGTGTGGTGATGCCGCTCGGCGTGGTCACATGGCGTCAACTTGTCCTCATCCTCCACAAAAAGGTCTGCCTCGCTCTGAATTAGCAGCTATAAGGAGGGATGAGGAGGGTGAGAAGAGAGAACAAAAGGAAAGGGGAGGAAAAGAAGAAAAGTATAATGAACAAGAGGAAGAAATTAAAGGGACTTGCAACAGAAGTGAAAGGCCAGAGAAAAAAGAACGGAAAAGAGCAAAGAAGAGAAAAGAGAGGAGACAGAGACAAAGAAGATGTGATGGTAGAAAAGAGAAAAGAAATACATGAAAGGGAAGAACGTATTGGCATATGAAGTTGAAAAGGAAGATAGGAAATGCAGGGGTGAAGAGAAATGTGTTCACAACTTTTCATCTTAAAGGATAACATCTGGGTCATTTTCCCCCAGGCAGCCCAGAATTAGGCTCAACTTTCTTTCAATTGAGGATATGGATTTTCTTCCATATTAAAACATGTAAAACCTGAAAAACAAGGGAGGAGCCACTGCTTGGATCCGACAGTTACAAAACACAAAGCAGAGGCTCCTGATTCAAGGACTGCCTTAATACTCTCAGACAGATTTTACCGGCCGTAAACATCTTTGCCAGATCCAATCACACCGAGTGCAGACACATCTGTCATACAGAAAATTAAACTTATCTTAATGGGAGTTTGGTTGGTCCAAACACTTTCTCTCACCTCCACGCAGCTCTTCATGCCTGCAGCGGCAGCATAGTGCAGACAGGTGCTGTGGTGATTGTCGGTGGCGTTGACATTGGCCTTCTCGTACTGGCCTCCCTCCAGCCTGGCACCGGTCCAGCTCAGGATCATCTGTCAGCAGGGCGAGTCCACAAAATGCATACACAGCATTATTTGTAAGCCAGCTTTTTCAAAAGAAATGATTTGAATCAATTCACTTTTCTGCACTAAGATGTACGGAACTTTAATTTGTTTGTGTGTCTGCACCTGCAGGCAGTCTGCTCGACGCTGCTCGTCCCTCTGGGGTCTGGCAAGTCGCGGCGACAGTGCTCCCTCTGACAGCAGCAGGATCTGTGGGCCTTGGCACAGCACGTGGAGGCACGTCTCATTGTGCACATTACGCTTGTTGGGGTTCCCCTCTTTACTGAACAGGAAGGACCTATAAGATGCGAGCAACAATTGACAGGATTACAGCACTGAAGAACAATTAAAGATTTAAGGAGTTGAGTAAAGTTCAGAAGTAAGGTGGAAAAAGAGAAAAGAACAAACAGTAAAGGAGGGAGGCTTAAATCAGGGGGTGACTTGAATGAAGGACGATCCATACAAGTACAATTAAAATCTTTTGAGACAGGCATGTGCATGTAGCAGGTGCAAGCAATAACTTTTATGCAAAAGTTTTGAATGTCTCCTTATTTGGTAATGGTAAGCACTGTGAGCACACGTTTTTCATTTCTTGAAAAACTTGGGTGTACGACTACAAACCAGAAACTAAACTTCATTTAGGGAACAGAAAAGAGTTGAAGGGAGCCAAATCTCGCCAGTGGTGGGGGGGAAAAACAACTGCCTTGTTGCATGCAAGGAGCCTGCTCATTTCCTACGTGCTCCCAGCAGGCGTGTCGTGATGTTCGAAGAACCCAGTTGCCATTGAGCCATAGTCAAGTTGTCTGAAAGAATTCATGTTTGACAACTGCAAGAACGTCAAAGAAAACCACCAATATGCTCTTGGTTGGGCTCATGACCTGACGCGCCTTTTTTGGTCTTGAAGACTGCAAGCGCTTTCTACTGCGGAGACTGTTGCTTAGTCTCTGGGTTGTAGCCATAGACACAACACTCATTACTGGTGATGGTCATTCCCATTAAGGCAGGGTCATCCTGGGTTCGATTAGAGAAATCCTAGCAGGTTCAAACATGGTGCTGCTTTTGTTCTAGAGTCAGGAATCTGCAAAAGTGGTCACTGAAATGCATGTAGCTCAGGCGCTGATGATGATCAAGCAATGAAAATTGAAAAAACTAAACTCAAAAAATGTAAGGCTTGATCTGCTAAATGCATATAATTGTGCCGTGCTCTGTTTATATATGGTGGGCAGGAACAGTCTCCCACGTTTTGGATCAGAACTCATACTTAGTAGAGAGACATACATGGAGGAAGGGGTAAATGAGGGATTGAGTGGAGTTGATATGAGGATAATGCATTGCAGTGAGATGGACTGTGAGATTGAGTGTTGGAAGAGCAGCAGAGAGAGGGAGGAGAAGAGGGATGGCAGAATATTGACTAGTTCTGTTTAACATCGCTGAGATAATGGTCATGCTGGCTGGCGGGTGTACACACACACACACACACACACACACGCATGCGCGCACACACACACACACACACACACACACACACAGAGTGATGGATGTACACTGGCAGCCAGGCTGTGGTTGCAGTTCTGTTTAGTAAATAGTATTTCTCTGTTCTTTCTCTGTCAGAACCTCCATTTACTGATTAGCTTTCAACTCCTTCGTTTGGCTCCACCTGTTCTGCTTTCTCCACTTCAAGTTTCTGGCATATTTAAAAACCTCCATCTCTTCT
>JAQNCA010000008.1:12010017-12028315 GCA_029783725.1 Acanthurus tractus
TTGAACTCACTGCATAATCATTCAAAAAGTTTAACTGCGCATGCATGTAACCAAAGCTGAAAAACCCACCTGTCTGTTGATACCTGTCTGTATGATAACACGTTTGTACAATAAACCTGAAATGACAGCCAGCAGTCATCTTTGCTTATCATAAAGACTGGAAAGAGGGGACGCTGCCAGCCCAGCCTCGTTCAAAGGTTACATCCGCCAACAAGCACTTCCAAAGTGCACTTATAAACCTGTTATGTCTTGTTTTTTACATTAAAAATACAAAGTGTAAAAACAATGGATGTGTGGATTATTTCTTGCAATGGCTTTCCGGACTCTTAAGTTGTTTCTTTTTAAGTGAGATTTAAAAGCGGTGGTTTGTAATTTGCGTAGACAAAGCCAAGATGGCTGTTTCCCCATTTCCAGTATTCCCAAGGTCTCAAACCATTTATATAACACTGACTACATTACATAATCTAATTGACTATATGACAACATAAAAGAGAAAAACTATAGCTGAATGAATGAGTGTAATGAGTGTAAAGACAAAATGAATGCAGATGCCTCCTTGCAGGGCAAAAGGAGGTCAGGGAATTCTTTAACAGGTATAAATCTTGACTGATTTAAGCAGTATGCCAAGGTCTCTTTGCATTCACTAAAACAAAAAACAATCAAACACCTAGGATAGATTTGGACTGTGTTGGACCATTATCATCCCTCCTGTTCAACTCCTGAGGTTTGCAGATTCTGTGCCTTTTAGCACTGACACTATTTAAGATGCTTTTTGTGGCTCAAAACCTCACTTGATTTTCTTTTGTGCCCTAAATGTGCAACACTCATGTACAACTGCACTGTCAACACTGAAGTAAAATGCACTTATCAATAAAGCTTGTTTAATTTTCAAATAGCCCCTAATGACCAGGATTCTCCGCCAGGCATGTTGAGATACAGGCAGGATAGAGCTGTTGCCTGGACTCTGCCTGGACCTGTACACCTGTTTGATTGCTGCCAGGTGACTCAGAGAGGGAGGAGCATGGGGGGGGAGCAGACCACGCGAAGGTAAGACAGAAAGAGAGAAAGGGAGGGAGGGACTTTAGGTGTGGCGAGATGCCTGAAGCACATTCCTTGCAATAGCCGCACCCTGCATTTCAGTGCTGGTATACCTGTTGGTGTTTGTTATTAGAGCTTGGTCATGTACGCAACACTTGTACAATGTTCTCTGTTGGCATTTGTGTCTTTTTCACCCAATACACTTTCACACTCACACATAGTACTCTTCCTCTTTACTGCACACCCTCATAAGCTACATATAACACTCCCACAACCAAATGCAAATACTCAACTCTCATTTCATATCTCTGCCCTGCTGAGAGTTGCACATTTGCATGTACTGGAAAAAAAGTAAAATTGGGAGCTCAGAAACACGGCCGTTGTCACACGTTACACGCAGTGTGAGTGTGTAACAGCTCACTGGGACATGGCATCAGGCAGATATTTAAGTAAGAGCCACACCCTTAGGAGCAGGACTGAACACACAGTCATAACTGTGAGTGCATGTTTTTGCTGCTATCAGAGGGCAATAGAACAGGGTGTGTTCTGTCTGACAGACACGTTTCATACAATACGATAGAGAGAAGCAGATAGCACGATGCGATACGATTTAGACTGAAGTCCTTTTATCTCATGCCAATCGATAAATGTTAATGAATAAAATGATTATATAATCACTCACCTTTGGGCACAAAGTGTGAAAACATTCTACTTAATCCAGAATACAGATTACTGTTTACATATGCGTTTAAGGAAATTCAAAACAAAGAGATTTAATGAATATGAGGGCTGTCACTCATCTGCAGTGTGCCTGTATGGCCTCTACAAATCCAGCTCATATAATGAAGGTGGACTTATTAGAAAGTGGAACTGTTTAAGTCTATTAATTCAGCAAAAGTGTTTTAATGAAGAGAAAACAGCAGGTGACTCATACACAGTGTTTTTGTGGAAGGGATGTGGAAGACACCAAAGTCAGCCTATGTAACATGTTATATTAGCTGACAAAAATAAACATTAGCTACTAATTATGCAAAGAATGGCTGAATCAGCAAAAAACAGAGTGTATTAAATGGCAAAAAAATGTTTTGGAGAAATAGTCATATTGTCCACAATCCACTGCAAGAATTGATTGACTCTGAGTTCAATATTTAATTAGTATGAAGAAGACTGTAATTTCTTCTCACACTAATAATTGTACAACTGCAAACTGCCAGTCGACCAGGGACTCAAGTCTCCAGAGAACCTTATTGTTAACCTATAGGTACAAGGGCAAGGTAAGAGTTTTTTTTCTTGTTGTTTTGGGAACAATGCCTATACATCCAATGTTTATGCAGTACAAACATGTGCAATGATTGACAAAAACAGTATACAGTCACTGCCAGAAGGGTAAAAAGCTGTTGTAAGAGTTTTTGGTAAAAGTTTGCGGAAACCTCTTGTTAGATAAACAACAATTAGCTGCTATGAGATAAATGGCAGTACTTTTGAAATATGCCACTGAAAGTAAACTTCCAATGGTCTTCACTTTCCAGTGATCGACAAGTTTGGGAGGAGTCACACCGGTGGGAAAGCCCTGCCCTTACAGGAGTTGCTCTGCTTCTTCCTCATTCGCCGCGCCGCTCTATGTCGCGTAGGAGCGGCGGTTCTGGAGGTTCTCGCACCGCCGAGTGAAGCGCGCAGTCCGGGCCTGGTGTCCGCGTTGCCTCGCCTAGCCTGTCTACCCTGGTCGCCACTTGAGGGTGCACACCGGGGGTTTGGGTGGAGTTCTTGCCCGATCTGAGGAATGTGACGCTCCGACGGGAAGAGGACGCACATTGGCCGTTTCACCTCGGGTGCAAAGATACGAGTGGAAAGAAGCTCTGCAGGAAAGTTAGGAGGTACGGAGAGGAAATGAAGACGAACTTCGCAAGTGCAAGATAGGACAAAAGAATCGTTTGTACAGAGGATCTGCTCTGTTCGTCTCTATTGTGTCCTGTCCTGTTAAAATATCTTGAAATGATTTCTATCCCTAATACTATTCTAAATGTATCCTGCAATATTTTATTCTATTTAGCTCTATCTTAATTTTATATTCTTGGTGTAATATCGGCATCCTTGTCGTGTGCATTCTATTCTATTTTTCCATTATTGTGATTGGAGCATAAGTGAAACGCTGGTTAAAACAGGCCCTGTCATAAGAAAGTTTATATGGGATTAAGTCAACCAGGTAGCTGCTGTTCCCTGCAAAACCTCATCAGTATTATTATAGTAAAGCATACAACAGGCTCTGTGCTGGCTGGCATTGGCAAACCATTGAAAAAATTCAAGAAGGGAAAAAACAGCCCAGTTTTCAGACTTTGTCTGTACTGTAATGTAGAGAACCACAGGTAATAAATAACACTTGAAAGGGTAGAGACACTTTTACGAGCATGTCTAATGGCTTAGCTGCACAATGCCTTGTATGCATTTATTTCATTTTATCAGGCCAACTTAAGGATCTCTCTAGTTAGGGATAAATAGTGAGAAAGCAGGGACCTTGCCCTCTATTCCTACAGTTTTTTCTGTTGAGTAAAGAAGATGTCTATCACATGTCTGTGGGCTCTGGTGGGATCTGTATTGCAGATACTCATTAATATGTTTGCAGCTTTAACCAAAAGATTTTACCTTCACTTTAACAGGTTTTGCTTCCATCCATTCAGTGTGACTCACTGGATAGGAATAGTCCAACATGTGCTTATAATTTGAGGGGGGAAAAGTTTGTCGTTCCATCTTTTTCTGTGGTGTGTCTCTGCTTGAATGCTTCTCATTACAGACTTCATCTTGTCACACTAGCCATATGGCTGAGGCCGCATCCCATTCATAGCTTTGTTTGCATTGTATGTGTTACAAGGGCTTATTGTCTGTTTGCAACAGGGTTGTAACTCATGTATGAGCAACATTGTGCTTTTGGGGGAGAGAAGAAGCAAAGTAGGAACATTCTTATGCTTTTATTGTTGGGTTTTCCACTCGAGAAAACCACAGACATTAAAGTAGTTGGAGCAGATGACGAGGACCTCAGAGGACCTGTTTTTCTAGCAGTGCTGCTGTGCAAATGACATTTAGAAACAGGGAGCATCGCTGTTACTGTGTTCACCTGACCTTGAGCTGTCTTTTCTGTGCCAGTCAACAATTGTGCTAAGGTGTGATGACACACAGAGAGACAGGTCATGCTCTGTTTGTTTTATCTGTGTTTGTATGTTTGTTAATTTGACAAAAGGGGCATTAAAAGGTTGTGTCAGGACATTAGGAGACTGGCTCATCTCTCCAAACCTGTTTTCAGGTGTCGGTTTCACACTCCATGCACAGTGAATTCTAACACAATTTAAATTGACCTCAGAAGTATGTTGGATTGTAGTGTTTGTTTAGCGAGGCGTGTTCAGATTTATTTGTGAGTGAGAAAGAGAGAAAATAAATTTTAGTGGTTTGTGCTTGATAGTTTGTCTCCTCAGGCTTTTTTTCTAAATCACATGTTGAGACACATTTACTTATTCTCTGTCTATGTTCTCATGTCAGTGTTTATTATGGAATGCAGAAAATGAGCCATTTACATGCTTGGTGAGCAAAGTTTGGGCACACCTGAATTATCAGGTTTATCAGCTCTAAGGAGTCCCCGTCCCAGCCTTCCTACCTTGCGATGGTTCAGTGTTTGAAACTCCTTTTTTTATTGGTACATTTACATTTAGGGCAGGCTTGTCCTAGTGTTGACAATATTAAGTTTAGGAGTAGAGTAAAAAAGAGATAAGAGAGTGAGAGATCCTTATTATCATGAGTCACAAGTATCTACAGTTAGATGCTTATTACAGTTGCTATACCGACAAACAAAGCAATGGGGTTTGTTTAAATATCCTACCAGTCAGCCAGGTGAGCTGGCTCAAATCTGTCATGCTTCTGTCATTGTGTTTCCTCTGTTGTTTCATTTTGCAATGACCCAGAGGTCATGAGGGTGGATGAGACCCCCCCCGGCTGTTTAGAGCTACTGTGCTCTTGAGTCACCCTCTCAGCTCATATTCATCTACGTGTTATTCTAAGGTGGAGTGTTAATTGTCAACAAATGTTTGATAATCCATTTTTCAAGTAAAATGCTGAACATTATTTACTTGAAGATAAATTGCTCTTCTTTGTTTTTTATGTTGATAAATCAAATATGTTTTGGTTTTGGACTGTCTCAAAAACTACTTTCTGCCTTTTATCAGAGTAAACAACTAAACAGGAAAGTCATCAAAGATAAATCAATTATGACAATCATCTCACTGAAAAATACTTCTCGATTTGAAAGGCATACATTTTTTTTTTGTTGCCGAATATGTTAGACTACTCTTCCGAGGTTTAGACGTTGTGACAGGCAGGTGCACATCTCTCAGTTTATGGCTGTTATCAGGAGTCCTGGGGAATGCACATTGCTGTGTCAGCACAGCTCACTTTTATACACACCCCTAGCAGCTAAATTTCTCCAACATAAAAAATAAAAGAGATTAAACTTCTTGTCATTCCATAATTGAAACTTGGCATAGGTAAAATAATTCCATGCAAGCAGTGGGCTATGTGCGCCAAAAATGCCTCTCTGCCCACCATGGAACTTTTAAATGGGCACAGCACACCGCAAAGGCCTAATTTCTATGGCTAGAAAAGAGCAAGGAAACAGGATGTCAGCCATTTTGCCAGCAGATGAATCACCACACTCCAGTGTGTTGAAAGTTAACTGCAGGCAATTCCAGGCTGGGCTACCCAGTGACTCACCACGCCTCTGACTAACCCTGCTTCTCCCAGTGATTGTAGTCTAGAACTTTGGCCCTTTGCTATCACTGCAGATCTCTAATTATGCCTGGAAGATTACAGAAAACAAGTTACACACCGCTCTAAAGCAGGTATCTTACCAATCAGTCGTGTCCCCCCTCCCCACCCCATATTACACACAACCTGATCATGCACCTAGGGTGTCAATCAGCCGTAGTTCCTGGGGCTGTACATTGCCATGGTGATAGATCCACACAGTCAAAAACACTTCCTGTTTTGACCACAAGTTTCTGTGTTCAGAAGGAACCAATATATTTTCCTAAGATTTCGCAGCGTATTTTGGATACTTGAACTGCTTTGTGGTTGTTAACCGACATCTCTATCATCAAATGACCTGTTCAGCATACAGCTGTCAGGACCACATTAAATATTGATGAAGGGGTGTCCTGGTTAGCTCAGTTGATGGTGCATAACACATAATTATGTTGTAGGTACGAATTTAGCCTGGGACCTTTGTTACATGTATTTTTTCTCCCTCTCTTCTACCTTATTTAGTGTCAGACAAAGTCTTACATGGGGCAGTAAACCAAAAAATTATTATCAGATGCCAAGTAGTAATGGTTAAACATATCTCTAAACAAAGTGGATCAAGCAAACTATTGTTATTAGAGCTGACAACAACAGTTAAAATGATTTATGAAAAATATTATTGCACTTTGTTTACAATCAACAAAGTATGGGACATTTTTTAAGCACAAACCTTAAATATTTCCTTGGTTTGGCTTCTAAGGTGTCAAGATTTGCTGTAATACTAAACTACATTGATTTTCCTTTTTTTAAAGAAAATCTAGCTTCCAATTGGATGCATGCTGCTTATGGTCTGATACCTGGGGCATTTACTTTGATGCACTTTTGACACAGCCAGTATTTTGCTTAAGCTAAATCCACAAAACTTAAAGTCCAAATCATAGATGAGAATCATGATGATGGCTATCAACTTTATTTGTTAAAGCAGGTTTTCTTAATCAAGCTCTTAACGTGTCCTCTGTGACACTGGATTTGGTGTCGTTTGACTCCTTTTGAGCAAAAAATAGACTCATATCGTGCCACATACCTCAGTGAGGCGGAAATAGTTGTGATAGTGGAGGGTTAAAATCTAAAAACACTGGGGCAAAAAGAAACACTGTTTCTGTAAATAGGATTGGAGAGGAATGCTGGCAGAAGATTTGTAATCTTCTTAAAATTAATATACTTAATTACCACTCTACATACTCTCAGTGCCTCCCATTTGTTTGTAATTTATCAACTGTAATTGTAAGGCTCTATTACTTAAAACTTGATGGCGCATGTTCAAACATTACATTCAAGATCTGCATCTAGTTCTTGTGCCCTTAATAATGACAATTATGGGTGCAAAGAAATCACCTTAGTGTATGACCAAATTAAACTGAAAGAGATTACATTAAATAACTATCTGAAATAAATTACAGTTAAATGAGAGCATTGGTCCTGTATCTCATGAGTTGATTATTTGTATACAAATAATGTGGATAATGTGAATGTTGAATATGGCTCTTGAGGTCTGTGGGTCTGTGAAATGAATCCCTACATTTGTAAACTCTCGCTGTCTCATTTAAGCAATTGCACATTTGCAAAATGTTATGTAACAGTGTTTTATCCACTACCTTAAATGTGGTTCAGGTCATTTCAAGTCATGGTGTAATTAATAGCTTACACGTTGATCTCTCCTACATTAATTTGTGTGTTATGGCTGACATCGGCTTTTTAGGATGAGCTGAGCAATTTGAAGCATGACGCACCAGCAGAAAGATTACCTGAGGAGATATAAGAACCTGTCTATAAACCTTGCCATGCTTTCCCTACCTCGCCCTACACCTCCCTTTTTTTCACTCGACTTTCGTCTCTCTCCTATTGAATTTTCCATAACCTGTTGTTCCTCTTTGCTCTGACCTTTATGTCAAGTTTTTTTTACAAGCCAGATCGACTTTAGTTGATTACTGGTACTATCGCCAAGTTGTTTTATAGCGAAGTACAATTTTGACATTTTATCAAACATGCAGTTGAGCAGGGTGTGTGGTGCCATAAATTATGATTAAGTCATGTCAATGTTCAATCACACTGAAGGACAGAAGACTGTTTATTTGGCTTTTTTTTATTATTCTTAAAAGTCCACCGATCACGTTGTTTGGTAAAAGTTGTAAAGAGCCCTTTTTAGCTTGTTGACAGTGCCACACTTAATTTGTATTTAAATTATAATCAGTTAAAAATTATAACAAACCATTATCCTTACTTTAAAACTCAAATTAATAATGATTTGTATAACTGTTCACATATGCTGGAGCAAAATCCGGTGGTGGTATTGTGTGCTGGTTAAGGTGTGTTAACACGCAACATGCAATCATTAAACCTACTTTGCAGGCTTTGACTTAACAACAATAGACCCATTGTCTAAGAGGTTATAGGTAAACTGTCTGCTTGCACACCTTCAGGCAAAGTAGTCTTCCTGTCACCACCTAAAGGAATACACAGTGAAATTATGAGTATTGTAGATTTCTAATGGAGTTGTAACTGCAACTGAGATTCTTAGAAACCTGCTCTTTCTATAAAACACAAAACAGGGTAGTCTGAATAATGTAAACAGTAAAGTGTGAACAGTTCTTTGTGAAGTGACCTTTTCTTTCCTTTCTGACTTTTCTGCACAGGTTCAAATTACCCATTCCTTGCCTCTCCACATCCCTGAGTCCTTACAACAGACCCCACACCTCTCCAATCATGGCACGTCGATCTCAAGGCTCCTCCATTGGTGAAAACCCCCTTGACCCAAATTACCTGCCCCCACATTATCGTGAGGAGTACCGTCTAGCCATTGATGCACTAATAGAAAATGACATAAAGGTAACACTGCTTTTTCCTACTGGCATGTTTTTTTGTGTGCATCTAAAAATAAGTATTCAAAACTATTGAAAGAAAGAATAACGCATTAGTTTTATGATGCACTGACTTTGGATATGTCTCCTGTCACACCAGGGTTACTATGAATTCCTCCAGAGTGTAGATGTAGTCAGTTTCCTGGCACAGCCGGAAATTGAACTGATCAAATCCACAATTCAGGCGCCTAATCAGACAACCAGCTTTCCAGAGTTGACATACCATGAGGGAGGTCATGAGGCTGATGGCTCCTCTGACACGTACTGGCCTGTGCAGTCTGATCTGGCTGCCCCAGGGTTGGATCTGGGCTGGCCCCTGCCACAGCACAGCTTTGTAGGACCCACAGAAGTCACCACTCTAGTCAACCCTTCTGACCCAGACATGCCAAGCATCAAGGAGCAGGCCAGAAGACTCATTAAGAATGCACGCCAGGTGAGTAAAAGGGATAGATAAAAAAAAAAGGAATGAGTTAAACTTGCTCATAATTTCTTTCCTTCTAACAGGTATTTCTGAGCAAGAATTGCACTTGAAAATGAGACTAAAGCACTTGACATTTACGAGTTCATATTAATTCATTGTGGTCAATTATAAATACACAGAATTTTTTCTTTTCATTTATATAATATACAGCAAGCATTCTAACCTGACAGTGTGGTGGGCATGTTTGTTTGGGTCTGTTCCATTCTGGCTGTGAGTTTAATGAGTACATGGCTGTCTCTTTTACTGTGACAAATTTAAGTGGCTCAGGAGAATCATAAAGCATAGGGCATAAAGCAAGTGTTTTAACATTTAGTCACTTACATTGTACTGCTGACTATATTAAACTTAACGCTATCTTTCGGTCTGCTGGCAACTTCTAATACATTGAGTGTGGTTGATGTACATTGTTCTCAGTTACTTAGTTAACTGATTATGCACAATGAATAGCTGCCACTGCCCAAGTTCCTACGAATAATGTAAATTTTCAGGTGTTGTAATTTTATATCACTTACATATTTGACTAACAGAGACACAGCTGCTAAGAAAAAAAAATAAACTAAATAAATTAAAAAAGACCATATTACACTTACCAGACCTTGACTATTTTTCTTGTATTTGCTCCTTTTCTTCAGGTAATTGCAGTGGTGATGGACATGTTCACAGATATTGACATTTTTTCTGACCTCTTGGACGCAGCAGCACGCCATGTTCCTGTTTACATTCTACTGGATGAACAGGACGCCCATCACTTTGTCACTATGGTCACCAACTGCAAAGTCAACTTGGACCTTATTCATGTGAGTTTGCTTTTTTAAATATCTTTCCTTAAAATTTGGAAATAGTTGGCTGTCCTGTGGTATTTATTGTGTGTATAATTATTTCTAACAAAATGTTTACAGAGGACTTGCATATGCTCAAAACAACTGATTTTGTTTTACAGATGATGCGTGTCAGGACTGTGGCAGGAACAACTTATTATTCTCGGACAGGGAAATCATTTAAGGGGCAGGTGAAAGATCGTTTCCTACTGGCTGACTGCAGGGCTGTACTCAGCGGCAACTACAGGTGAGTTATTCAATTTCTGTTGATTAAATTGCCAAGATTCTCCATCTCTTCTGTGCAAGTTCTTTAAAAGACTCCACTGTTCCTTCTTTCTAATAGTTTTATGTGGTCCTTTGAGAAGATCCACCGCTGCATCGCCCATCTCTTCCTTGGGGAGCTAGTTGCAACCTTTGATGAAGAGTTTCGCATCCTCTTTGCTCAGTCAGAGCCTCTAGTCATTGACCAAACTGATGGAGCACTCTCTGAAACAAGCAGCACGAGCAGTCTCTTTAGCAGCCAGTTTGGTTTGAAAAGGACCCAGTCTTTGCGGAACCCAATAGGTTACCGCAGGCAGCCTGAGATTCTCTCTGCCTTTCCCTATGGAGACCCTGAGCGTAATCTTGCACTTCCTTTCCGAAGGAATGACCCATTTCGCCACAGCATTGATCCTGTGGCAGGAGTTACAATTGGGAAGTATTCCCAGCAACAGTTCCGTCTGCAGCAGTCATTTCTGGATCAGGGAAGATCCATAGTTTCGAGGCAGATGGAAATGAATAGCAGCGTCTTTAAGAGGCACAGCTATGCAGAGGGAACCCAGGAAAACTACACATCTTCAAGGCAATACATGAAGCAAAGAGTAATGAATAATTTAGATGAGACGGAATTCCTCAGGTAATTAGGCTTTTGATATCTTTGGCTGTCTGAAATCTTGAAACTACATGTATCACCATCTCATGTCAGCCCGTCCTTCTAAGTAACAATTAACACATAACCACTGTATTTTCTTTACAGGGAGCAGACCCAAAGTAGCCATTATTACAGTGAAGGGCATGGGTCAGGTTCTGGTCATGCACACTTCGAAAGACTTCGAGGTCGTCCTCCACACCTCGCCATTGACCAGCGTTCGGAATCAAGCTATCGCTCAGATCAGGAGCCTCCACCAGATAGCTACAGCCGGGACTACTTTTCATCTGAGGACCTTAGAGCACCTGAGGGGCACCAGGCACCTCCGTTAGCTGGGAGATATGGGGGAGGTTCCAATAAGCGGCCTAGCATTGGTCAAGCATATGCCTGTCAGAGCTCACCCACACAGCCCCATCCACCAGAGAGGCAAAAGTTTCCTAGACAAGTTGATCAAGCACATGAGGAAGATGCAGATGCTAAGCAAGGCCTAAGAAGCTGGAGAATCCACTCATATCTCAGCACTTATGAGGACAGTGGAGAAGAGGGTTTGGCTCAACCTTTGGGGCCAGATGCATTCGAGGATCCTCCATCATCTCAACCGCCAACAGCAACAGAAAGTTCCGCCCCCCGCATAGGAATAAAGGAGCCACCAAAAGTTGCGCCAAAACCTAGACCAGATATTCTGAGACCACGCTTTGGAAAGCCCATGTTACCTGAGAGCACCAATAAAGACTCTGCCCCAACAACAACCAAGGATCTGGTTTCATCCGTCAGTGACTTAAAGTCATTTGCATCTGATAAAAAAGAGAGGGAGGTGTTGAATGAAAGGGAGAGAGAGGCAGAAAGGAGTTCAGTAAAGGAGGGGGCTGGGGATGTGGAGGCCAAAGAAGGTCCAGAGTTCCTCCTGTCCAAACATGAATCATTCCGCTCACGGATCAACCCACTTCTTCACCGAAGCTCTCGGTTGCGTTCCTCTCTTATTTTCTCCTCTTCGAAGGCAGAGATGCACAGTTCAGGCCTGGGCCTAAAACCAGCTACTGAGGAAGAAGATCAGTTGGACCCCGGACGCACCTCCTCGATTGTGGCCCAGATCCTAGAGAAGAGAAGGTCATTGTCTCGTGAGCCTTTTGACTGGAGGAAGAAGGCTGAGGAAAGAGATAAGGAGAAGCTAAAGGAAAAAGAGAAAGAAGAACAAAAGAAGGGCCAAGAGAAGGAGAAAGAGCCACAGCAGGAGGAAAAGGAGATTCAATTAAAAGATCAGATTAAAACAAAAGAGAAATCTGAGAAAATTACTGAAGATGTAAAGATGACACCAACTGCTGAGAAATCTGAAATGGAAGCATTATTATCTACAAACATGAATGATCCAGCAAGTCGGCTGCAGTATTTCAAAGATTTGGCTGCAAAGAGAAAAGCCTCAAGAATGGGTACAGAATCATCGCTAAAAGCCCCAGAGCCTACTGAAAAAAAGCCAGACCTTTCTGATAAACCTCCCATAAACCCTACAGCAACTCCAAAGATCCCAACTGTTTCTGTTAGTTCAGCAGAATGCGAACCAAAGAAGCCTGATATCTCTGCAAAACTGGCCGAGCTCACTCGCAGACCTTCAATTAGTTCCTCAAAACCACCAACAAGTTCTACCAAGCAGTCTGCGAACCTGAAGCCTTTTGAGACAACTCAGCTTCATAAAGAAGAGAATGCACCAGAGGGACAAAAGAAAGAACTATTTAAAACTTTGAAGCCCCTTCCTTCACCAAAGATCTTTAAGAGGGATCCCTTGAAGCTGAAAGGACTGAATCCTCGTCGTGTCTCCTGTGATGAGGATATTTTGACAAAAGACGCTACAGATGCAGAAAAGAGTGAACTTAAAAAGAGTCGCTCTAACAGTTCTTCAATCATGCCACGCGATGAGATTAAGGAAGGACAGCAAAAAGTTATGGGATCTAATACATCCATTAACACACTTGGTGAGGGAAAGGCAGAGGGTAAGCCACTCGAATTCTTAAAGAAGCAGACTCAGAGGCTAAAGGGATTCCTTGGACCCAAGGAAAAAGAAAAGAAATCTCTTGGAGATGATAGAGGCATGAGCACAGTCACAGAGAGCACTGGAGATTCAAGCAAAAAGCAGAGTTCATCAGCTAAAGATACAGGATCTACCTCTATGGACCAAACTGCCGTCAATCACAAGACATCAACCACCACATCAGGCCCATCTCGATACCAGACCCCTGGCAGCTCTGTTCTGTTTAGTAGCAACCTACGAGATGACACTAAGGTCATTCTCGAGCAAATCTCGGCGAACAGCCAGAAGAACCGACTGGAGCGAGAAGAAACAGATGGGGACAGAGATAGTGACACTGGGGACAGACAGAACTCCATAAAAACAAATCGATTCCTGCGACCTCAGGGCAACGTCCAGGAGCGGGAAGGTCTGCTGAAGAGAATAGAGAGTTTGAGGAAGGAGAAAAAGGTCTACAGCCGCTTTGAGGTAGTCTATCACAGCAAAGATGATATTTGCAAGGTGGATGGGAAAGAGATATGTTAAAAAGCAAAAGTAGTATTAGGTAGTAGAGTAGTGAAGACTTGTATAAGTGGAAAAAGGCTTGCTGATTCAATATATAGCAACCAAATTCTAAAACTGTTTGAGCAGAGCAATTGCATCAGTAAGCAGTGCCACTCATGTAAGTAGCATACAGCAGTTATGAGAATAAAATGTGACACGAAAATCTCTTTGAAATGGAAAATAATTAGACATGTTTAAACCCTGATCTTTCAATTTCAAATTTCAATTTTTAGATTTTTTAAAATGTGGTCTTGTACATAAAATAAGCAGAATTGCACATAAAAAAAGCAGAATTAATTGTGTCTGGGCAAGGTTTTAATCGTATTTTATGTGAGGTCTACACATTTCCAGACATGATTATGCTGTTTTCCTTATTTTTTAGAAAATGAGTTTGTGTTTGCTGTTGGCTATTATCCTTACTATGAAAAGACATTATGGTAGAAGCAAACATTCATTGCTTTTAATATACAGTGGAATTCTAGTGGTACCCTGAAATAATTATTGATTTTTAATTTATTTTTAATATAGCCAATTTTGGTTTTACCTCTTTGTCTGGTGTACCATTTACATGACAGTTTTGCTAAGATGGGGCAGCTCACCAGGTAGAGCATGTACCGGTGCTCTTTGCTGCATGTCATTCCCTTAACTTTCTCCACTTTCTCTCTCTTTAGTGGTTCCTATAACAAATAAAAGAAGAATGCAAATAAAACAAAACAAAAATATATACTAAAAAAAAGAAAGTTAATTAAGATCAGCAAAAAGTTGTACTTGAAACTGTCCCCAGGAGCCTAAATTTATTTAAAGAAATAAAAACTAGATGTAAAAACAATGAGTTATACTTTGTTGCATTCACTGTTATCCCTGTTGTTCTGTTAACAGATGGGGAACAATCTGGGATAACAAAAGGTGGAGGAGCGACCTTTTATATGGAAACTTTTTATGCAAGATGATCAAAAACAACCACTGCCCATATGTGCCAACGACACTGTCACAGTACCTCTGTGGCTCCACACTGCAGCCTTTCTTGGATTTTTTGCATGAAGTAATAAAACTTGAAAAGACAATTTATAAAAATGCTGAAAACAAACTTAGCATTGCGTTTGGAATGTGCCTTTTTGCCAAGACCTGGTACTACTTTTACCTTATATGGTGAGTGAGAGAAAGAAGAGTGACTCTGCTTGCATACTGGTTTGTTGTAGTGTTTCACAAAACAGAAAAAGGTAAGGCAAATTACCTATAAATGAGCTTGTACTAACGTGACTGAGGGTGTCAGAGAGGATAAGAGGAAGACAAGTACACATTGCACCTAAGGGAAAGAAAACAGAATCATACCAGTTGTAAAAAATGCTGGTATTTTACTGCATGTGTTCTAGTAATGTGTCTCAATAACTGTGTAGCAAGGACTTGTCCAAAAATGAATGGGAAAAGGTGTCCTTGTAGATTTGGTGTGCCAATGGCCTGCCAAAGACCTTCCCATAGATAGGACAATTGATTTTACTCAGACCAGATATAAAATATTAAAAGAGGAAAATGATGAATAGAATAAGAACTGAAGAAGGGTACGCAATGAAAACTTTAAGGGAAAGTGTAGGTAAGTGTAGGTAAATGCAGGATATGAAGAGTGAGACAATAACAACATTTAAAAATGTGTCTTCTAATGTGTAATTCTGATGTCAAGGCAGCAGCTGCGTTTTTATATTATGTAGAGCCTGTAGTGAACTTTAGCCTCTTAAGAGAGTATTATGTACCTTTCTATTAAAACTTGAAACCACTTGAAATATCAAATCAAATAGCCGTTCATGGAGGGGCTTTCAAGCTTTTATGGAAAGAGGAGAGGAGTATACTTGTGTCTTATGTAATGTTAAAAAAGATAAGCATTTACAATTTTCCTAAATCACTGTAAAAAACTGACATTTTTACATTACTCAAAGATGTTTCTCTTCACATCATGGACTACATTAGTCATCACCTTTTAAGGAAGGGTAGAGAAAATGATGGCTACATTGTGCAGTACTGGAGCAGGGCCATGCCTTCTTACATAACTCACCTAACTTTTGAGACCTACGCCCTATGCAGGACTCCCAACTCCTTTGTTGGTCTATAAACACTATTAAACCTAAGATTTAGTTATATGGTACAGTTCCCAGGGTGCCTAACAGCTTAACTGGGCATCAGCCTATTCACTAATTTTGTACAGTACATCAGGAGATTGATCAAAAGAGGATCTATTATTATTACTTGAGGGGTTTGGCTGTTTTCTTTATGGGTTATATTGTACATATTTATATAAAAGGGTAATATTCTAAGTAACTTAGTCCCATTAAAGTGCATTGTGTTTATTTTTTGATTAATATGTAAGTATGTGGTCTTGGCTGTAAAAACTAATTGGAATTAATTTGGGGGAATCAGTTGCACAGGGTACATGTGTTCTTTTTAAAAAAAAAAAACAAAACTGAAATAGTATTACATTGTATTTGAAATACTGTAAAAATTATTTTATTAAATCTCCTTAATGTTTAAGATGAATGTTGTTGTGTGCACATAAATTAAGTATGTGTAAATTATAGATAATGGTTTTATTGTGTTTGTTTATGGAGCCTAAGGTTCATCATATAAACTCATATGACAATTTTACAATAATTAGATATCATTCACGTTTTTAAACATTGGAACATTTTTACCATAGCAATAAACAATGTTACAGTAAGATTAAAATAGCAAAAGTATGTAATATATATTCTACATTTTTCTAACACATCAAATTCGGCAAACAAATTGTTAACAACCTGGATTACAAAAAAAGTTCATGCCTCACACAACAATTACTATAAAAACATCAAGTATATTGAGGGGAAAAAAACTGAAACACACAGGAATCAACTGATAGCAATACATTCTACCTGCATGTCACTGTACAAACTGACTGGTTATGACTGAAGTGGGATTTCATTTATTTGAAGGTTAATTAAAGTTTTAGATTTTTTGCGGTGCTGGCTTAGTGGGATTCTGCAACTCTTGGGCGCTGATAAAGAGATTTTTGAGTTTTAACCTGAAAAGCCTTTAACCTTCAATCATTTAGAACTACATACAAACATTGATTTTTACTCATCCTGAGTCTCTGCCGTTTTAATCTCTGCTTGTTTCTGTTTCTTCACCTCTTGTAACTCCTCACTGAAGTGGTGCAGCTGAGCCAACTTCATTTGCTCTATAAAAAATACAGAAGAAGACCATTTAAAAGGGGTCAGAAATTAAAGAAAAGGCTACGTAAAAGCCTATTTACATGCATGAAAAAAATACTTTAGGCACGCTTACAGAATAATGTTTAAATATTATGAGAGGGCGCATACCAGCTGACAAAAGCTGATTTTTTGCATTCTCAGCATTCTCTATTTCTTCTGGGAGCCTTTCTGGATTCTAAGTGATAATTTAAAGGGCAAAAGTCATTTACAATATCAACAAGTCATCTTTACATAATTTTAAGATATGTGGTGCGAAATATAGATGGGAACAAAGTGACACTCATTCTTTGATAAAATTTACAAATTTACAAAGACAGAATGCAAATTCTTATGCTGATCTATCAGCTGAAGGAGTTGATTTTCAAACTTCATCCTGCAAAAAAAACAAGGCTAAGTTTAGGAAATTTACCTTAATTTCTACGTTTAATGCATTGTATTAACATTATATATGATTTTTCGTTGACAAGGTACCTCTGCTTCCGGTGTTTCAGCTTCAGTTCCTGGATTTCACATCTGTGCTGTTGTAGTAGTTCGTCACTTTTCTTGTTCTGATTTAATTGCCTACAAAACACACACAACTCATTCCCAGATATAAACATATTTCCAAGCTTAACACTTTCCAAAGTAGCATTGTTTCACTCAGCATTATTGTTTGCAAAAAACACCTCAATCAAAGTTTTAAAAAACTTAACAACTGTAAGGAGTTGGTCATTAATTACACCAAAAAACTGTTGCATATTCCTCATGTTTTGGCATTTGATCTTATATAGAGAAAACAATGACTTCAGTCCATCTCTAGATAATCAACCTTCAAAAACAAGTCTATTACAATGTAAGCTTGCTGTGTGTTATACTAAATACAATGTACCGCCATCTTCATTAACATCTAAATTTATTCAAGAATGCTAAAATCTGTTAACAACCTGAATATGTGTTGTGTTGTATGATTATTCATAAATGAATTAAATGCAGTCTAGAGGGGCCTTAAGTGCAGAAAATATGCTAACAAACAAATAATTACAGATAAATATTAGACGAAATTAGTAACAAAAATAACTATGCAAACACCTTAAAACGAAACAATTAAAAATCAACAATTGACCAGAAGCAAATGACAAGTGTGAAACTTAAACCCTCAGTAAGTGATGCCTCAACAACAAAGCATTCTTTGGGGCTTTACAAAAACTGTATAACATATTTTATTATCTTTTAGTAATCTTGGTCCAAAACACTTGAGTCAATATTTGTAACTGAATAGGAGTTAAAGATAAAGAAAACGGTTTTAAAAGTTTTTAAAATTATATTACTGTGTAAACAGAATATTTAGAAAAGATCTTAAAGAAAATCACAAATAAAAAATTTTATGGTAAGTGTTATAAAACTAATTTCTAACAGATTGGGGGGAAAACTCCAATGTGTGATAGTCAATCTAAAACATTAAGGTTTTTCAAAGGGAAAAAAGTCCAGGATGTTACAATGACAGGGGTGGCCAATCCTGGTCCTCGAGGGCCACTATCCAGCATGTTTTAGATGTTTCCCTCTTCCAACACACCTG
>JAQNCA010000008.1:12031816-12043442 GCA_029783725.1 Acanthurus tractus
TTGGATAATAACCGTCCTCGGGACTGCTTGGACTTGTCATCTCGATCGTGGTTATAGTTTGATAGTGTTTTTTGATGACATTTCTTTTTTTTCAACGCGCACTCTCTCTTTTACACACACATACACACACTTAAGCCAGACCATACAGCTTTATTTTGGCTAGCTCCATGATTAAAATAATTCTGAGGAATAGCTTTTTTGTTGTTGTTGTTGTTAAAACATACACTGAAATGAATTTCAAAATTATAGCTAATGATTGTGTTCAAGATAAGCACCATGTAAGAAATTTTTAACTGAAGAGTCAAGTCTAAAGCTTGATGGCTGACAACCAGCGTTTATAAATCAACTAATCGTGTGTCTTTTGCATTTTGTACTGCAACTTGTTATTAATTGTCTACTGCACACACTGGTGTTACATTTGTAACAAGCAATACATTCATAAATAAATATGAGCCAAGCTTATTTATTGGTCAGGCCCCAGTAATTACAATCAAGAACACTAAGGTTAGTTTTCCTAGAAGAATGTCTTATCAAACAAAATAAGGTTTTACTTTCTTTATCTGCTGTGCATTTGAATAGTAAATGAACACACATAGTCAAATTATTCACATTTACATTGTATCTGTTTTAATGTAAAGCAAACAGCAGTGTAGTGGAATGAGGTTCCGCTTCCACTTTAATGCAAATATACAATGCAAAGAGACCTACAAAGCCCCAAAATTACTTTGTCTATACACTTCAAACCACTAAGGAGTGCTATATACACATACACGTTAGTTAGGTACAAACACAAGAGTTAAAAAAAGTTTAACAGGGTTGCCAAACAACACTGTGTCTCTCCAAAACAGGATTCCTGTACAGTGTGCATTATCAGCACATGCAAATGATGGAGAGGGTCATGCAGGAGGTGAAAAATCACAACGGAAGTTACACATAAAAAAAATTGTACATGTTAAATATATCATTCAAGTTGTGTCACTCTGTGTAGAAGGATTTTCGGCTTCCAGTGCATGTTGATTCCTTTTGCATGTTTGTTGTTGAGATTTGTTGTGCAAAACCAATACAATCAACTGAAATTGTTAAGTCCTTCTAAATTTTCTAACACAAGTCTGAGTTTTTTTAATACCAGCTTATAGCCACTTAAAAGCAACCCTGTTATCTACAGCAAGCCCAATAAATAAGTAATATTTTCTTCAAGTCTGGCATACATTAAGTCAGCAGTTCTGATAGTCTGTTGTGGCCTGAAATTTATTTCACATTGGCTGTAATGACAAAATACAGCACTAAATCTTAATAACCTTAGTGACCAGCATTGAGAAAATTAGGTGAGGACATTAAAGAAAAGAGTGAAGAAGGTAAAAAAGCAATGAGCTTTGCAATCATAGAAATAATTACAGAACAAAATTTTTCTTCCTTTAAAAGATATTTTGTAAGAATATATAGTTATTAAGTAATAATTTATGTTAATGTTATACATCCAACATCGATCTTCATTCTTTTGCCATTCAAAGATTTAAGTTACTATAGTGGGTAAGCAAAGTCTGATGTAAGCACACTTTTCTCAAAAAGCAAAACATCCATGTGAATCACTCCAGCATGCCTTTCAGGGGGCAAGGGGGATATTGGCATCATACACGGTAATACACTTAACTATTTACAGCTGTGAGAAGCAAGCTAGAGATATTCCTCTGGTAGTTCTTAAGAATCATATCACATCTTCAGTGGTTTTTCCATGTTGCCATGCAGAGTAACTTTACACCAGTAGGCTGAAAAGGGGAGGTAAATTTAGGGAAACAGAGAGATTAAGGAAGGTGGGTAAACTACCACTATCTTCTTCTCTTCAGACAAAGCTGGTTTACATCAATATTAAGCACTATGCACTACCAGTACCTTCCCCACTGTTTTTCCTGTTTAATTTCTGAAGCAAGGCCAGGCTGACAGCCAAGCACCCACATTATAACATGTTTTATACTTTATCTGCCCAGCCAAACTGAAACCTGGGTGGTAGGTAATGTAGACATAATATAGCCATCTCTGTTAGTAGAAGCAGACAACAGTCATAGTAAGCGGAGTGGTCAACACTGAGGAGAAGACAGATTATGACATTCTGTAATTAATGGTAAGACTTGTGTTAAATAGTGTCCCTCTCAGCTGTATTGTATAATTAGCTGCAGCTCCTCCACAGCCCAACTATCTGTCTAAAAAGAAAAAAGAAAAAGAACTAAGCTGCATGTGAGTGTGTGATAAGAGGAAATGACAATTATCATGTGAAAAAAAGTGGAAACAAAGTTAAAAGTGTAACACAGAATAGGGCACATTAGCAACACTTCACAATAAAGGGAGGCATTCTCTATCTCCCTTCCGTTGTCCTTAAAATGCAGCCTCATTCGCGGGAACGTCCCACGATAGCCAGGATGTACAGGAAAATGTTGATGATGTCAGTGTAGAGGTTGAGGGCAGCAAAAATGTACTCCTCTGGACTCAGGGCCAGCTTCTTATTGCCCAGAAGAAGCTGAGTGTCCACAGCCAAAAACTGCAGAGAAGAAAACAAAGACTGTGTTAGACATTTCAAGATATTTCAAGTGTTGGGGTCAAAGATGAATGACCTGGAATTTATTTGTCAGCTATTGTTTTAAAATATAGCACATAGCTAATATATCCATGCACTGTTAAAAACTACAGTTGTAAAGCAGTCAGCATAGAAGCATCTGAAATACCTTTGAAGAGAAGAGTTTTTGTTAAATATTAGAATTGCACATGTTCATATCAGAAGTACAGGGTATAAGTTCCTTCTGCAGTTGTCACACATATCTTGAAAGAAAATGAAATCGAGTTGCCTGTCCACTAAATGAAACTTGGTTCCACTTTGCTGGAACGAAATGCACTGTCATGCTGCAAAGTTCTGCATCAGTCAAATAAAGATTCCTCATTCCTAGTAGATTCCTTTCAAAATGACTCACTGTATTTCAACCATTTACCACGCAATATTTAGAACTATTTTGGCATGTGATTAACTTTCAAACACCTGAAACTTTGAGACACAGTGGATGAAAAAAATGAATAGTGTCAATAACAACAGGCTCTCATGTGTTCTTAGCTTTTCCTGCTAATCCTGCTTAATGCTTAGCTTTTTTCCCCTATCTTACCCTCTAAAACAGTTATGTCGATACACTATAAACACGAGTATGTTATGGGTAAATAGTTTGTTCTGTTGTTCATCTGAAAGAACTCTACACTTTGTAGAGTTGCCTTCCTTGTCCCAAAACACTTTATTTACCCTCTATATAATAAAACGTGAATAGTTTTTAACATACCTCTTGGTTATGGCCGGCTTTTATGGTGCATGGACATATTTTTAGTTTGTAACTACAAAGTACTGTCTGACTTTTTCTTTCTAACCATGTATCATTTTCCTACCCAGTTTGTGCTTTACTCTTTAACATTCTGCAGATGTAATTATCCCTTATTGAGCAGAGTGAAGTTCACTGGAAGGTGGAAAACTGCCTGTATACCAATGGTGATGACTGTCTAGTGACTGTGTCCAGATGACTGGATGCCATTACCCTACTAATATCAAATTATCCAACTGGATAGTTAACTTACAGATTAGAATTTTGATGAAATGAACTGACCTTGCAAAAGTACCGACATCCAAGTAAACATTAACGCTGCACTAAATCTGAAATACTCAACAGACAATCTGAACACAAACAACAACAACTAAATAATTAGTAGGAAAAGGTCTGCCATTTCTCAAGAACATGGTATGAGTGTGAAACTCACGCAGGTGAAGAGCAGGGCTCCAAGTGAGGCGTAGACGATGTGCAAAATCTTGTTGCGGATGAAGATGCAGAGGAAGCAGAAGAGCAACAGCACAATCAGGCACACAAAGAGTACGCCCCGACAAGAAGTGAAGTCATACTTGCTCTGTGATGAAGAGAAAAAAAGACAAGAGGTTGTAAAATTTAGCCTGTGATAAGACATATAACCAACCTCTTTAAGAATGAATGGCAATCTAATCCAAATGTAGACATAAAACAGAAAATTTCTGATTTGAGAACTTGATGTGAAAAGGCTTAATTTAGCTAAAACTTTGCCAAATATGTATGAATCATTAGCTAGCTAGGTCTCTCTTAGTTTGTCAATCTAACAAAGTGAAAATAGCTTGGAACCCAGAACACAAGAAAAATAACACTGGCACCTTTAAACATTACAAAGAGGTTAGTTGTAATCACTGATTATATCAATATAAAACAGTTATATTAGTTCTTTGTGTATGCTGACCTGTAGTGAGAAGAGGACAACAGTGAAGCAGACCACAGCAGTGATTCCCACAGCAATGATGACAGTCTCTGTGTTATTGAAGCTGGCTATCATTCCTACCATGTAGGAGAGGCTCAGGGTCAGGATGGACTGAAATACAGACAACAGAAGACACATTAACACACATGCAACAGATTGAAGTATAATGTTATAGCACTCTTTTGAAAGGATGAGCCATAATACCCCAACAAAGAGTGTGAAATTCAATACTTCCCTTTAGAGCATATCATAAAATCTTAGATTTATACAAGCTGTTAAGTCTCAGATACAGTCACATACAAGGAATCTGACTACAGTCTTTCCATTCCTCTCAATGTACTTATACAATAACAGACATAACAGTTAAATTAAGTTTTAGTAAATTAAATCAAGTACAAAACTTTTTCTGCCTTTTCTGAATTTATAGCCTACATGTCGTTCTTGTCATAGGTTTCTACAGATCTAGCTGTAGAAACTACATAATGTGCTTTAAGATTTAAAGTAGAAAAAAGAAGAGATGTGATAAACTCAGAACAAAACAGCAAAAAAACACCCCACATAGTTTAATGATACAAGGAAGTGTTCGGTTATTAAACTTGCTTGTTTCATTTTTAAATAGCCAGTATTGCAAATGATAAACTATCTGACATGAATAAGGCAGAAATGTTCACAGAAAAGGTAACTTTTTTTGTTCACAATACATTCACTTCTAGTCATGTTTGCCAGCTTCCTTCCTCACTCTCTGAATGTTGTTACCCTAGAAGCTAGCAACAGGTGACAAAATGAAATACATGATTATGCTAAAATGAATTAATTTTTTTTCTGAGTATGAAAATTGTTGGAAACATTTGAAATAATATAAGAACAGATCTCAAACACATTAATATTACATAAGTATAGTAATTTCAGATATTTGAATGTGAAAACATTCCGTATTGTACATTTAAATCATTTGGGCCTTCTTCACTTTATTTAGGTTTCTGTTTTCACAGCTGCATTTTCAGTTTCCCTTTCACTTCTGTCTCCTCATCCCTCTCTCCTCATCCTTTCTTTCACTTTCCAGAAACATCAACCCCACTTTTAGAGAGTTACATTAATTGTGAACTGAAAACTTAATGTAGTCTGAATTAGGAAAGTCTGGTTATAGCAAAAATCATAATTACGGTCCGTACTTGTATGTGTATGTGGTGTTAGATCATGCTCTTACCAGTGCAACCAAGTTCCAGGGGTGCTTGCGACGGAAGTCTCCACAGCAGCTCAGGACAATTAAAGCCACAAAGAAGACCACATAGGACACATAATATGTCCATGGATTAGCTTGCACAAATTCCTTGGCATCGCTGACAAAAGTGAAGACAGCAACAAAGGAGAATGTGACCAGCAGCTGCACTGTGAGAACCAAGAAGACCTAGAAGGAAATAGGAATGAAGCAGGTCTTAAGTGAGGGAAAAAAATGAAGGTGGCATTTTAAATGAGTTTATATTACATTTATTTGTTTTTCAGTCAGATACATTTAAATGGATTATGCTCATGAAATATATATATAGTGCAATGCTATATTGTTAGGCACATAATGTCAGCAGCAGCTCCTAGGATAGGGGCTCTGGACAGGCACAAGGCTTTCAGGCCTGGGTGATAGGAAAAGGATACTAAGTGAATGGCTGACTGAGCTGGCTAGCTAGCAGAACCCAGACTTAACAGCAGAAGCAGTCCCAAAAATTTTTTTTAACTGTGAAAAATACATTGCTACTTTGATGGAGTCCCTAAAAATATAGCATAACAGATCCCCTTTAATCTGACACTGTAAGTGACCCACTTTTCTGATGAAGGCTTGTCGGATGCTCTTGTCCTCAAAGCCTGAGTTGGTGAACTCCTCATTGTCATAGTAAGATGGAGGCCCATCACCATGATAACCAGGGCTGCCAGCAGGTCCTGGTGAAAAACAATGACAGGACAACGATTAAGGTTTCACAAAGCAAGTGGGAAAAAACTAGGCTGAAGTGGTCCACATGTCTGCGGTGTGTTCAGCACTCTCTGATTACAGTAGTGATCCTCTAGCTGATTGCAAAGTTATCTGTGTTGAGTCATGACAAAAGTGGAGTCAGCAATGGGTTTTTGAGTAACTTTAGAAAACTCAAAAATAAAGACAGCATCATGGGACAAAGACAAACAGTTTATTGAGGGTTATAAATGGAATGACACTGGCCAAGCAGGACTGCTGAGTATGCTAGTTTTTGTCGAAATGAGTGACAAAGATTTTTTTGCCTTTATTGAGGTGCAATTATGTGACCTAGAGAGAGAAAAGTTAATTCATAAAATGCCTTAAATCTTTGGTAAAGGTACTCACCTGTGGGGTCACCTGGAAAGCCTGGCTGTGCAATTCCTTGCTGATAAGGCCCCTGGGGGTAGGGTCCCTGTGGGTAGGGCATCTGAGGGTAAGGCATCTGAGGGTAGGGACCAGGGGCAAACCCGGGGCCTGCTTGAGGGAAGCCGGGCTGTCCGTAGCCAGCTGCTGGTGGGTATGGTCCACCTGGGGCTTGACTGTAGATGGGAGGAGCCACACCAAAACCTGGCTGAGGTGGTCCATAGACATTGTTATGAAGTGGGTTGGTCTCACCCATAACAGGGTATCCACTCTTGTCCTGTGACATGTTGTAAGGGAAGCTCACTCTGCTTCAAGAACAATCTACAAGAAAAAGAAGAGTAGAATGAGTATGAGTTTGCTGAAACATCTTTACCTAGCACAAATATACTTATAACAGTAAAGGGGATTTACAGTTAAATCTTATATTCACACCATTAACATGCAGACAATATCTTTATCTATGTTACATCTATTACATCTTACATCTATATTACATCTCAGAAATTCCAAAAAGAGGCAAAAAAAGGAAATGATAGAAGGCTATCTAAGCAAAACTGGCAACGACACAAACGCTGCATCTGCCTGGTTAAAAGGGTGACAGGCAATCAAACAACACAACAGAAAGAGAGGACAGAGATATGGAGCTAAGCTGAAGGACTTTGACATTCTGTTTCACAAATTAAATTCTGGCCATATCGATATTTTAAACAGTTCTACCTTCCTTTTTCAGATTACATATGATTCTGCTAAAATGTGCCTTTTATTCATTCTACAATAGATCAAACATCTCAATTGTCAAAAAAGCTGAAAAAAGCACACTGATCAACCAAAGCCTAAAAGGCCTTAGGGAGGAAAAAGGCAGTTTTACACTTAGTAGATGCATACTTTAAAACATTTTTCCCCCCTCCTTAAAAAAATCATAGGGTGCCCAAATGAAAATTCAAAAGCACTGTTAAGGTGCCATTCAGAGCATGCCAAACCAGCAGGTGATGATACAGCACTAAATCCAAAAGCCATACTGGCCAATCCAGAGCCTGGAAAAAAGCCACTGAAACCACAGATAACTGGGCCAACAAGCTTTCATCTATTATAAATAATGTTATTAGTTTGACCTAAATGAATGTCATTTTTAGCTTTAATTATATATTATTTTGATTATCAAAAACTATTTCAGTAATATTCCTTATAGTTAACTTAAGTTTTATTATTTTTTAGCTGTTTCAGTCTTCAGAGGGGGTGGTGATGGCAGTGGAGGACTTTGGTAGCAGAAGTGAAATTTCTCCTGAGCTGTGGATTTATGCAACTCCTCAGATAACAAAGCTGACTGGTAACCTTCCACTGCAATGATAATAGGGGATTCCTCAATCTTAATGGAAACTTAAAACAAGAAACCAAATGTAAATTTCTTATCCAAACAATACTGTTATTTGCATTTTATGGCTTTGTGGACTTCATAACCTGCAGGTAATGTAAAGCAGAGGTAAATGATGTGAGAGAAATGAGGAGACTGCAAACACTGTCGACCTAGGCACTGACGCTGTTACCAAGGACACAGGTGGTGCCTTGGTAACTAAATGTATTGTTAATTTATCTTACTTGAGGGAAGAGACCTGCCAATTCGACCATTACTGCAATGACCCCATCCCAACCAGTGCCTCTCTGTGCAACCCTGTTCACCAGGTTTCTGTGCCATTTACATTGCAACCTGTAATGCTAATGGAGCGTCTGCACACATGACACAAAGCTGCACTAGAAGGCAGAAATCTTAGACTAAGTGAGGTCACATTTACAAGGTTGATTAGTGATTTTAAATGTGCTGCACAGATTTCATATGAGCCTGATGTCCTAAGAGGAAAATTTCTGCTGAGCAGGATGGGAGCCAAAAGCAATTGCCCTAATTGCTGACTTCAAGGAAGAGACTGACTTCACAGTGGTGCATTGGTCTGTGCTGTTAAAACTTCAGCTAATGTATCCAGGACAGCTGTGTATACTGTGCATACATATGCAAAGATAAGCAACAAATGCCTTGAACCTTATGCTATTTTTTTAAAACCACCAAAAAGCAACAAAATGCATACGAGTGAAATTATATTCACTGACTGGCAGGTTAGATAGCTAAGAATCGTGCTTACTGTTTCTCATGCTCTCTTCATCCATCTCCACCTCTCTTTCCAGGCCACACTGAATTAACAGTAAGTGTTATGCAACACTGCTCTATTTCGCCCCGGCAAACAAATCCAGAATCCTGTGTGTGTCCTCATGATTTCCGTCTGTCCATCACTAGGACAGAGCAGTGAGAGACTGCAGACAAACATGACGAGCACTGGCTCTGTTTCGTACTGACACTCTCCATTAAGATCATAACAGATTACTATCGTTATGTGAGGAGCCAAATCCCTCCCGGCTTCCTAGACAACAATGGTTGTGTAAGGGGGGCATAAAGAACACTAAGTACTGTATTTATCAGTAAGAAAAAGGTTTGCACTTTGGTCAATATTGGTTAACCTTAAAAACTTACTATCTTCATCTGATCTGACAAACACCTTACTCAACAAATCTGAAACACAACAAGTGTTTTTTTTTTCTTGTGTCACCAAAGACAAGACATTTCTAAAATAAACGAAGCCAGAGCTGTAACTGAATAAATCAAGAGTCCTCAACTTATCATGTGACTCATGGTGGAAAGCATGTGATACTGTCCCTGTCAAATGTCCATGCAAAACATTTAAGGCAATAAATCAGGAAACTCTTTTCCGTCCATGTTATGGTTATAGACTTAGGATGTAACATTAGAAATTATTTAAAATGATGAACAGTACCAGTCAAATTTCAGCATATTATCCTGCTTATTTCAATGAAACTGTAGCCACAGTTTTGACAGGTACCGTTAGACAGAAATAGTCATGTAGCATTGTGTGAATAATGGATTAAATCCATGGTAACACACCATGCAGTCTAGTGAACAGGTCACTGATGTAAAAAATGTGCCTAAAGCTAAGCCGCTAGGTCAGTTGACATGCTTTGTTTTTTTGAAAAAAACAGACGACAGTATGAATCCTTGGAAACCAATAAATGTTATTTTTTTGCAGTTAAAATGCAAAAACTTTAACTGCAAAAAAGCAGTTGATTTAACAAGTGAAATATAACCCTGGTCTTAGACAAAGAAAATAAACACAGTTTTTTAAAGAAAAACAGTCAAGACTCCTTAATAAAGGATCTTTAAGTTACCAGCCTCTCTGCCAGCTACTGACAAATATCACAAGGGCACAAGGTCAGTTCAGCAACCACAATAGTTTCAATTTAGTTCCTGGAGAGTGATGAAATTAAAAACAGTCAAGACATTGTTTTGTTTTTCATTTGTGATTGGTGAGTCAGCTTGAGGCACTCTTTTAACAGCTTTACAAGCATTATGTGGGAGATTTCAAATCCTCTTTGGAGAGACGGTCAGTGGTGAGGATGAAGACAGTGCCACTATCTGTGGCGTCTGCTGATAGCTATCGCTCAGGGAATTAGGTTAAACAGGAGAATTCAGTGGACTAGTCCAAGCTGACAATTTGGCTAGCACAATACCTCGACAAACTCATTAAACATGCTCTGTGCATGCCTGAGCAACACAGTGACAAAACAGTGGCAGTCACACGATGTAGTAGGGCCTATTCAGATCTCAGCATTTTAAAATGTAACACCAACACAAATTAAAAGTTGAAGCTGTAATCTTTAAAGAACGATGACTTAGAGTAAAAATTAAATCACAACAAATTACAAGATTAGCCATAAAACCCAGATTTCGAGAAATTTGGAACAATGTGTAAAATGTAAAACACTGTGATAAATAGCTTTTTTAATGGTAGGACAACATATTTAATGTTGTACCTCATAAATGTCAATTGATCTTTATAATTATAACCTTATTTTGAATATGAGGTCAGCAGTACAGGAGCAATAAGACTAGGAAAGTTTTGGCAAAAAAGTAAAAAATAACCCAACAATAAACAAAAAAAATCCTGTTTTTAACTTTTCCAGGGAAATAGGATTACTGGTAACAGTATCATGACTGGGCATGAAAGGGGGATCCTCTAAAGGCTCAGTCATTCACAAGCAAGGATGGATTGAGGCCATGACTTTGTGAAACATATGACTGTGTAAAGGACATTACTACTGGTGTTCAGAAATCCTTCATAAAACCGCTGCTGGTTCATTTGCAGATAGTTTGCATATAATTACTGTTATTAATATATGTATTATATCCTAACTTTTGTGGGATCTGTGTTTTTGAATTTAAAATAATTCTTTCTAAAAGCTACAAAACAACACCAAAGACTTCACTTCTTATATGAAAAATAAAATGCTGTGTCACAGGCTGATTAACTAACTGTGTGGTAGTACAGTGTTGCAACCAGTGGAGGCAAAGTTCCTATGGTCACTGCACACTCCTCAAACCAGCTGTATTCAAATTATACTCTTTTAAGCACTTGGTGTATAATTTTGTGTCCTATTGTGAAATTTTCACAAGTAATAGATAATTCCAACACCTCGTTACAGTCAGTCTGTCTGCAAGCTGATGCAGCAGTCTGCCAGATATTGTCACCGTGTCAGCAGCATCTCTGGCCATGTCAAACCTGCAGACTCCTTTTCTAGTGACAGGATGCTGCACTTTAACAACATACTGCTACCACCACAAAAAAGATTTCTTTTTAAAATAGAATGAGTGACTGACAGAAAACAAAACCAGACATTTTTGTAATAACTTAATTTTTGAGTGTTTTCTTAAGCTGTCTCCTCATCATAACTGCATTAAGGTTATATTCTAGGCAAATAGATCGAAGGCAACTGGACTCAGTAATATGTCTGTGAAGACAATTCGCCTCTTATCCAAGAGGCTTCATCAGTTCATGCTTATCAAGACAGGCCTAGCCCAGGGTTAGGGATGAAGCCTCTTGGATAAGAGGCCAAACGTCT
>JAQNCA010000008.1:12082144-12097039 GCA_029783725.1 Acanthurus tractus
TCTGTGAAGACTTTTCGCCTCTTATCTATGATGAAGCCCCCTGGATAAGAGGCCAAACGCCTTCACAGACATATTACCGAGTCCAGTTGCCTTCGATTTCTTTGCCCAGAATTGCTATAAAAAATACATGAGTTGATGTACTTTACATAACTGCATGAAGTCATATTACACAATACAACTGTGTACATTTTTTGTCATTACCTTTGTCATGACTTGCACAGCAGCTCCCCCACTCATTTTAATGCCCTTTCTGAACTTTAGTAGATATAAACCGGGCAACTCGGTAGCTCGCGCATGAGGCACTACGCTTCCTGTCGTCTGTTTCCATGGTAACCGGGGAAAGACCCGCGAATTGCTCTGAAATAGCGCGCGCAGCTTCCCATCTGCACGGATTGGATTAGATGGATGGATCTTTTTAATGCCACGCGATCTACCTATAATACCTTTGCGATCGACCGGTAGTTCTCAATCGACGTGATGGGCGCTCCTGGTCTAGAACATGAGTTTTTAGCAGTATCTAAACCTAATTACATCTTATTAACATCTTCATATCATTTATATCTGCAGTCTTGAGTAATTTTAACCTTAACAACTTATTTATATATATAACATAGTAGATGACTTCTTGTTTCCTTTTGTTGGCATATTAAAAGGTGAGAAACCATATTTGTCTGATTTTCTCACAATTTTAACGGCAAAATGAAAGGCAAAAGTTGTTATGAATGCATCACTATTGAGCTTTAAGCATATAATTTGTTAATCATCAAGCTATAAGCCTTTTTAAATAACATTATACATAACATTACAGCAAACTTTTAGCATTTTGAAGTTTCTGAAGCAATTTAAACATCCCAGCAGTGATGTCACAACATCTTGGAGTACACTTGTTCATTTCTGTAGCAAGGTGAGAGGGATAACCCAGAGGGGAACCCTAATCCAGAGTTTTTAGATAGTGTTAAGTTTCTCTGTTAAGAAGGCACCATTGGTTCAACAAATCTTTAGAATTTTTTACAAACAAAACAATTTACTCATTGAGAAAACGATCAGCTGATTAATTGGTAAGGAAAACAATCATTTGTTGTAGCAAGATGGTTGCACCTTCAAACTTTATAAATAAAAAAAGGACAAGAATCAACTTCTGTATTTACTCAAGTGCAAAGCACTCCACTTAATCACCCACTGTTTCACTCAACAATAAAGTCAAACTTTTTTAATATCACAAGGCAGAAATAGTCATAGAAAAGCTTCTGCACTGGTTGTATTGTCAACAAGCCAGATTCTCCATGGCAACGCAAAGACACAGCCAATAATGTTCTTCGCCTTTAAACATACATCACAGAAACTGAATGGGACTCAGCCAGAATGGGCTCAAACCATTAGTAACACCATGATTAATAAACATCAGACTAAAACAAAATGTCGCATTCAATTGAATTCTTCTCTGAGTAACTTTTAGCATTTGAGTTAAGTAAACATGGAAAAGCTGGAGCTGCCAGTAAATGTACACATTCCTTCCTGTGTTCCTGCAGACAGGTGGACATCAGTTTCTGCCACAAAGACCCCTGAACGACAGCTGAGAAAGTACACATGTTCCTGCAGTGGAAAGATATTACTGACTTCACCCTGACCTGCATGTGTCTCCTGAACCCTCTGGCCTGGTATCTGATCTTTGGGGCTATATTAGGCCACAGCCTGCTATGGGCCTGGGAGGTCTAAGTATCCTGTACTGTAGAGAACCTTGTGAGGATAAACTACATTAAATGGTTAGTTCACTAAATTAACGTTTTTTTGGTGAAGTGTTTATGCTTCAGGTGCTACGGCTGTTTATACAGCAACTAAAACAGGAAGCTTTGATATCATCAGTAAAGCTGTTAGTAAAGTCTCGATATCTGCTGCTGTGGTTCCTTGGTTTTTGTTGTTTTGCTTGAATGGAAATAAAGCAGGACTTTGGTTATGAAAAACTATATTCAGTGCATCATATATATAAATGAAGGTATAACTAAAACTAAAAGGGAAATTGTTATAAATATTCAATCAAAGTAAAGCTATGAAATCAGTAAGGGTATGATGTTCAAAATTGGAGCATTGAATGGGTCCTTAGGTTAGCAGTATGCATGAATGTGTTTACAGACTCATAGAGACACTAAAATTATGTTTTTAATTATGTACTCAGAAAATAAAATGAATATCACATGATATTCATTAGAAAATATTTTTTCTTTATATATTTTTGGATTTCCTATCCATTTGGCTTGAAATTTGGGTCTACACTTAAGTTCAAATTAATTTGAAATTTTTTAACTTTTAAGCCAAACATGGATGGTATTTGGCATAACTGAAAGCTCCAAAAGCTACCAGAATAACTAGATTGTTTTGTGCATTGATGTTATATCATTAATTACCTTTGAATTAAAGAAAAATGCACTGCATTCATTGTTTAATGGCGGTAACAGGCTGTTTGAAACGAATACTAGCTTATCACAAGTGCTCATCCTGCAGGTAATCTAAGATGTTCAGGCATCATAATAAAACATGACATGGCACTGGCACGCTGACAGCACTTTCACCGCCCCTCATTTCAGATGCCTCAAGGTCCACGCCACATTATCACCGCAACTCCACACGACAAGCGAGAAAAGGCTGTGCAAAATGAAAACAGTTTGCTCTTGTATATTACCAGTTCAATGCCAAATAGCCTATAAAAACCTAGGACACGCAGGGAGCAGGTGAAGATGACTCTGGACTTTCTGCGCACACATCCCTGTCAGACGCCCCCCCACTAATGGACGTTAGCCCCTCCGCCCCACCCCAAAAAATCAAATGAACTTGACACTCATTTTGAAACTTACCAGTATAGCTATAACTAACCTCCCTCCTGTGCTTCGCGGTAGATTTCAGCCGGGATGTTTTGTTGGGGTTGTCAGTATCCTTTGGACGGATCGTGGCTGTGTGCTGCTGCCGCGCGGTCCCCTCCTGCCTCCCTGCGCCGTCACTCAGCTGCGCGCAGGACCGAGACTCTTCCGGGATGTCCTAATTAAGCAACACGGTGAACCTGAGAGCCTGACAGCGTGCACAGACCGGGACCATGACTCAGTGCCGCAGTATCTCTTCTGGGGCGGTCGGGCAATTACTTCGCAGGCAAAATGGCAGCCTCAGACAGCCCTGCTAAAAATAGGCGAGTATCTGACGCTCTGGCAGTGTCTGCACAGGTCTTTCCTGAGGGAATGGACCTGTACTTACAGGGGGAGTCTGTATCATCCTCACATTATCTGGGGGAGCGAAGCTGAGCAAAGGTTTGACCCCCATCTTGGAAATCCCCTTTAGACATGAGATCTGCAATATTATATCATACAAGTTTGCACCCTGGATGCTGCGAGCCCAATAAAGAAAAAACAGGCACACAAATCAATCATATCTTCCTAATCAATCAAATTTATAGGGATACTCCATCTATTTTGTATTACTCTCTCATAAAGTTCTGGGACTTTAAAAACTGTTACAGCAGAGGCCAAACTGTCTACAAGTCACTATGATGCAGCTTGGCAGCAACTATCTTGATGCACATTCTTGCAATATCGTCGGAGTAGAAATAGTCGCCTCTTATTATTTACGTGGAGGTGACTATTGCCACTGCAAGCCCAAAAGATAGATAATAGATAATTAAATAAATTAAAATAATTAAAACTATAGATAATTATCCGCTGTTTAATGCATTTAGTCCATATCAGCAAATGACAGGAAATGAAAGAGAAGGGACATGGTTGAGGGAGAGTGATTACACGCATATCATGAAGGTGCAAGACTGCAGGAAAACAGCAGGAATAAAGGAAAACTATAGGGTGCAGGCTGTAATATTCCATCAAGAAGAGGGAAGTAGGAAATAATAAGTGAGCAGAGGTCCCTCTTTCAAGTTTATGTTTACCTAAACTTAATTAGCTGCTTAATTAGCCACTTTTGTGGAGTTATGCATTTGTATTGATTTAGCTTGCAAAACCAATGACATGCAAAGAGAAGTTTCCTTTAAATTTGCTGAATTGATTCTATTGGTGTTTAATTGAGTTTCACGTAAATGCAACTGCCAGCGTTGTAATCTAAGACTCAGAATTTGTAGAGAAATCAAATCAACACTGATAAAATAATCAGACTTGGTTAGGCTGAATGACATTATTTATGACTACTTAAGTGATCTTGATGTGTAAATTCAATGCAATAAAAGTCTTTACTGAAGGAGTTTTAACTAATTGTTTGTGCAGTCTTATAATTGGAGTAACTGTGAATGTGACTATCTTATAAGGCCTTTGTTTATCGAAATATTGCTCTTACCAACTGAGCTGTAAAACTTTTGCATATTTACTCTTTATTAGCAAAGTCAGTTTACAATAAACTTCTTTTTAAATAGTGCTTTATTACACTGACTTTGAACAACACCTCCAGAGCTCCTTGGCTGCGCTCTTAAAGTCTCATCAGAACTCTATCATAGCTGTTTATCATCAGTTCAATAAAGTAACAGCCTAAAATTATTATTTCATGGGCTGAGATGCTATGATGACCGCTGATTTTACCCACAAGGCCTTGCTGCTTCCATGCTGTGTCATGATCACACACCTACAGTATGCAGACCAGTTTCATGTTTCACCAGGGACCAAAATACTCCCTGGTGCCGAGCAAAAGAAGGCAGAGACATGGCAGCACACTCTTTATAACATGACTTATTGATTAGAGAGTGGATGAATCATTGATGGACTCCTGAGAGACTTTATTATGTGTCAGTCCTGACCATACAAACCATGGGTGTGACTGTAATGGGAGAGTGTTTCAATAATGCTTTCTCAAGATTGTTTCTCAGTCTGGAGGAGCTGTGCAGCATCTGCCGTGTGTGATGTGTTTATCACCTCATTGGCGAAGAAATAAAACACCACTGATATTCAAACTCAAAAATAATCCTATTTTGCAGCTTCAAAGTTTTAAATAAAAAAAGAAAGATCGAATTAATGCATAAGTGAAAGAATTGTGTATATAAATTGACTTAAACTCACATAAAACTAATTGTGCAGCAATTCGTGTGCCCGAATCATTTCAAGAAGTTATCAAAACTTGCATGTTTATAAAAAGGTTCATTTGTATTTCATAATAAAATGTAAAAAAATCTAAATTTATTTAACTTAATAAAAATTTTGTACCACTGATGCTTTAGTTGTCATGTCATTTTTCATGACAGTGGTATTCTTACAGACTCACTAACATGCTAACTGCCCCTTAAGCTAGAAAGCTTAACAAATGCTAAGAGATAAATCCAATGAGCACCTGTCAGCTAGAAAACAAACATTTCAAAGCAATTCCGAATCAACTCTTTAGCTCCTACTATAAAAACACAAAGTATAAATAGTATAATATTTAGTATAAATATAGTGTAATAGTATAAACCACTGCTTTCATTGAGCCTAACAAAGCTGCAACTGGGCTGCACCCACCTGGCCTGCCAACAAGCTACGTGGGCTTGTGAGCTTGATTTATGGCTGAGTTTTGTTAGCTGGTAAATTCAACTTAGCAATGTTTTGATTCTAAAAATATTCCACCGAAACGTCACTCTGTACAGAGCTAAAGACAAACAGTTTGTTACAGTTGCTTAAGTCACAGCTAACTGTTAGCATACCAACCAATCCTAGCTACTAAGCTGGCTTTTTGCGAAACATTAGCGGTTCCACTTATGTTTGTTCAGCTAAATTAAATGAAAGGTAACTGTCTTTGTGTATTTTATCATTTTTTTAAATAAATAGAGAGGTATCAATTAAAATGCTTATGTTGATAATGACATATTATTATGACAAAAAGACTAATGAAAAAAAACATTATAATACTTAAGATTTACTACATTCCTTGATTTCTTGGCAAACTGATAAATTTTACACAAGTGTTTTTTAATGAGTATTAATTTCACAATGTTTTGTGTGTTTTCAATATCACCATACCAAGCACAAAAGAATTTTTTAATAAAGGGCCTATTCACAGGTATATGTAGTGATAACCTGACATGAGGCCTCAGTTTACTCGCAGTTGTCATGAAAAAAATGTCACCAAACCTTTTAAATATAGAACATTTTATTCCAATTTTGAGTAAATGGTGTTGAAATTCTGAAGTAAAGGTTTTAATATCAACAGGACCTTTGCATTTAAATAGTAACACTTTACATGCCTTCATCCAGTGACAATGAAAAGCTTCCTTAAAAAGTTTTTTTGTCATTTATTTTTCATATTTCCCTTGTAAGAAATAGTTCAAGTATAAAAATTCCCAACAGTGTAAAATAGCCCATCTGATGAATATTAAGCAAAAGAAGCACAGCTACTGAAACCTTGACGACGACTATACATTCTAGTGGAGAAAGCAGCATTTTCGCTTGTTTTTTGTGAAAATTATTATTTTTTCCTCTCATCTAAACACAGAAGAGGCAGAGTACAATCTGCATGCAAATAGGCCTGCATTTAAATAAAGTTCCTTCCCTACAAAAAGGCATAAAGGCATTATTAAGCTAATATGTAATGTCATGTTCTAAAGAATCAAAAAAATAAAAAATAAAAGTACAGTGCACATTAACAGTATCTTAAATAACTCCTACATCAACATTTTTGGTTGAGTATGTTAATAATAATAATTATAATATTATTACTAAAACTAATCAATAACTTATATATGCCTTGAGATGAGTACATAATGATATTAATACAGTACCGCCACTAAGTCTCTACTCTCAGAGCGTTAACATAGTCAACCCTCAAAAATAAATATCTTAAATAGTAGATTTCTCTCTTTTTTCTGTTTTTTTTTTCCTCTTAAATAGCAGTAAAAATGTAAGGCACACAGACCAACAAAACGTCAAAGAGTCAAACCCCCTGTCCTCTCCACCCCACCTGGTGTTCTTGACAGACATGAGGCAGGCCAGTTGTTGGGGTGGCTTTGGTGAAAGTGTGCGTGTCTGTGTGTGTGAATGTGTTGTGAGTGTGTACCTGACACCAGACTACAGCAGCACAGAGGTGGAAGTGCTGACAGCTGCAGGGCTGAAAGACTAGGGGGCTCTGCTGTGGGGCTCTGTGTTGGGTGGAGGGGTGTGAAGTTGGTTCCCAAATGGGCCCGTCCGGGGATTAAAATGTGACAGCTCAACAAACGAGCACAAGTGATGCGTTCTTTCCAGAGTGATCTGTCTGTGTGGCGCTGGAGCGGCTCTGTCCAACCCCCACCAGCAGCTGCTCTCTCCCTCTTTCTTTCTCTTTTTCTTTCTCTCCATCCCAGAGCCACAGAGAAACACAACTGTGCTGCCTTTGTCTTTGACTGCTATGTGTGCAACTCTGGATGCATGTGTCAATGTACGTGTGAGTGAAACATGTGGAAAAGCGACTGATTTAGTGTTTCTCATTGTCTGAAGCCATTTTCAACCTCTCTCCTTTTGTCAGTGCATTTGTTTTGTTTGCCAAGTCCCTCTTTAGTCCAAGAATCAAGTCAGAGTCAATGACATTTTCAGTTTTTTTGTTTCTTTTCTTTTTGTTTTGTCTCCTGGTGATTTGTTTGCTTTGCATAGGTCAAGAGGTCGAGACACAGAGTTAAAAAAGGGACATTCAGCATCAGGAAGATAAAAAGGTAGTTCTTCAAATATGTGTGACACGTTGAGTTACGACTCTTAGACTTCCTGACAGAGGTCACATAATAATAGCTAACACGTTGGAAACGGTTCCATTTCCCTGATTATCAGAAAATATTAACTCCATAAAATGCACTTGAAAAGACAAAAAGAACAAGAAGAGCCCCCAATGTGTAACAATAACAATAATAAATATAAATGTTATGAGGGCATCAAATAACCAAAAAAAAAAACACTTGTGGAAAACCACAAGTAAAAAAAAAAGAACAGTTTCCTAAGCTAACGTTAAAGACAGCAATAGGACTTCAAGGCTTAGTTCAACACCTATACCAACCACAGGGATTAGTTCCTGCATTTCTTCTCTAGAAATAAGTACTCTACTACAATGATAATAGTAATGATAATAATAATAATAGCATTAACAACAACAACAACAATAATAGTAAATCACTTTCCATTATTTGTTCTGCGACTTTTTTTCATTTTCTCTTTTTTTTTTTGGTTGAAGCACAGCAAGTTGGAAAGTTACTATAAAAAGTTCCCACCTCACCATTATCATCACTACCACCACCATCATCACCACCATCAGTATCACCTTTTTAAAGCAACTCTGCCTCTGAGTCGCTGACACACCCACCCCTTAAGGCCATTCCCTCTTCCTCTTCCTTAACTGCTTCTTCTCAAGACCAATCACATGTGGCCGGGGGTGGGCCTCCTTGCTCTGCATGTCCAGAAGTTGCAGTGGCTGCTATTGCATGCGGTCGGCTTGCAGCTGCTGAGGCTGGTACTGACCGAAGGCTGCAGCTGCAGCGGCGGCTGAGCCCGGGGCAGCGGTGGCTAAAGGCTGCTGGACTGCATAACCGTAGCCGGCAGTAGCCACGTAGCCTGCGGCGGCAGGGGATGCAGCGTAAGGATACTGCTCGTAGGCGGCAGCAGCAGCAGCACTTGCTGCGGCTGCAGAATACTGCGCATAGGCAGCTCCGGTGTAGTCGATGTAGGGGGAGGAAGCAGTGGCGGGTGCAGTGGCTGCAGGTTGCACGTGAGGGATGACCACACTAGGCTGCACAAAGGCCTGAGGGTACACATAGTGGGCTGGGATGCTGTGAAACAAACACACATGACAGGTTAGTTTATTTAAAAAATTATGAGAGTAACAACACCCACCCTCAAAACCCAAACCCAACTCCATCACACTGCGGCCAAGCGCCCTCCCACCACCCAGCCCAAGTCCAATCCATCAGTCAAGAACAACAAGGAAATGCCTGCTAGTAGGGATTAGAACAATATAGGGTTGCCAAAATAGAAATCTCGCTGTGAAAAGAAGATTGGAAGGTGAGGAAAACTTTGAACATGGAGGGTTGTCCGCAAATCCACTAAAAAATCCTATTTGTGTGTTTACATCGAGAAGGAGTGATCATGTCATGCTCTGTTTGTACAACATGGGGACAGGTTTCATGTTGTCTGTTTTGGTCAGTTTTGTCTTTGTGGATACAGAACTACAGAGAGGAAGAGGGGAACACGATTAATAGAAAAAGCTGGGAATGTGTAACCTGCAGCCTATTTGTCCGTCACATGTGGATTTGACTCTGGTGCCGTCCCCAGTGCCTGCTGGAGGGCGAGCGGGTGGGGAGGAAAGGGGGGGAAGGCTTACAGTGGCCGGGGCGGGGGGTGCGGACAGAGGAGATGAGCCCAGGGAAGCATTGTGAAAATGTCACTGCCACTTTGACAGCTGGACAGTTTTCAAAAAGGGACGCTGCTGGCCATTTCCCCCTCTGTGTCGGGACAAAGAGCCGGGGAGGCAGCGGGGGGAGCCGGGACTAGGCTCCGCACCCAGAGGGATGTTTCGATTAAATAAACAATTATGGACAATGAGCACATTCTGCCCTCCATGACATAGCCTTATCCCACCCACCCCCCCCAGACTCTATAAGGTCTGGAAACTCAGTCAGACAGCAAGTGTGGGGGCAGCTTTTGAAGTTTACAATGCCGGCTCAGTGAAGTGATAACTTTTGACTGAAGGTTGAGGCAAGAAGGAAAACCTTGTATGCTTTAGATCTTGTGTGAATTTGAGTCTTTGATGTCCTGAAAAAGATTTCCCTTCACTTTAGAGATAAAAGAAGAGTCAAATTCAATCTTACTTGAATTCAAATGAAATAAAAAAGCATGAGGATCAATAGAAACAACTAGATTTTTGTTGCACAGGGCTCAAACAACAGCTATGTGACTGTATGTGAGTTTGACTGAAGGTGGATCAAACTTCTGTTGAGAGAAAAATCAAGGAAACCAAATATAATCAGCCCAGTCTGAACATCAGGTGGTCACTTTTATGAGTCTGGGTCAGGAGAGAGGAAAGGAGGCGCAGAAAATGTTACAAGTTGAAAGGCAGGATCTATCGTGGCAACCCTATTGTCAGCACTCCATTATTCAATCCAACCCACATCTCAACCGAAAAACAGTGTGCCAGGGGAAAAACAGGAAAAACAAAACAAGAGCAAGGCGTCAGAGAGGAAGAAATATGTAAAAATAGTCCACCTTGACTTGGCTGATTACAGAAACAACGACAACAACAAGGGCACAGCACAATCACTCGACTGAAAAGACATAGAAGTTAAAAAAAAGGGGTGGTATAATCCTAGAAAAACGATACGCAGAGATTTGTTTTGGCTGTCAGACTGAAGTGCAAAGATCAGTGTTTCATTGTCAGATGTCACAGTCTGAGCACACAAACACAAACAAACACATACACAGACGAGACTCATTTTTTACATCCAGGAACAAAGTGTCTGAATTGAACGGAGTCAGTGTTATCTCCAGTTACTCAAATTGGTAAAATCCTCAGAAAAAGCACTGTAATCATCATGTGACACTGGGACCCTCCTTTAGAAACCAGCACTAATGAAACTCAGCTGGGTGAGGCAGGTTTCCAGGAGATGATTTTAGAAAACATCATCTCTAAAAGCGGATGAATAAGAAACTCCCACACTGAACCGTGGAGAGACATTTCCTGCCTGTTATCTGAAATAACTAATGAAATCTCTGAATAATTCACTGCCAGCAGACTGGGAGGAAACTCCTCATAGTGGAGGTTGATGACACAGTGACCCACCATGTTCCAATATGTAATTAAAAGGTGATAATAGCCTGATTGGCCTAATTAATCATCTAAGCCTCATGGTTACACACTTACCAGCTACTTACAAGATGAGAATATTGTGGCTTATTTGTTTTGTATTTTAACTAATTAAACAGGTATCTATTAAAATTTGTGTACAAATTAAAGAAAGTCTGTCAATCATGAACAATGAATATTTCAGTCAAGGCTAAAGGCTAAAATTTTGAAAATGAAATGAATCTGAAGATGTGGAGTTGGAGTTGGAGAGAAGTGAGTTCAAAATATAAGTCTATGAGAAAAAGTCTATTGGGGCGAATGTGCATTAAGTGTTTTTGTTAATGCATGGCTTGGCCACTATGTCAAACTGGCTTCAAAGCCCCTGACTCTCCCTGGGGGCTTGCACTGATCTGTTGGTGGTTGAGGTGTCTATTTTGTGGAAGGGAAAGTAAAAGGATAAAACAATATGTGTAATAAAAATCATGATATCTCTGCTTCTGCTGCATCTGTTTGATATTCTAAAAAACCTTTGTCCTGTGTGAGTCAGACAGTGTTATAAAAGTGCAACGCTAAATAGTTGCAGAACTCTTATTTTTTTAAGAGCTGCTTCTGCATTTCATGAACCATTTTATGGTCTTTCAGTTGTTCTCGGGAGGTCATGACTGCATTATTGACATTAAAGGAACATCCAACATTCGCACGAGTTGCACAATTCTCAGCAGCTGCTACAGAATATGATTGAGTGTTGAGGCTGCAGCTCGGACAGAAACTATTTTTTGACTGTGTAACATTTTAAAAAAGGACCTAAAGTGGTGTGTTTCCATCTCTGCTGCTCCTGAAACTTAATTCCCTGCTCCGTGCATTTTGGGTTGTCTTCCTTGCTGTCTCCAATTCGAGGGGTAGACTAACAACACACACACACTCTCACACACACGCACTCTTACACAGACACATATGGTATTAGCAGAGATTTTGGCCATGGGAAGCAAAGCTCTGTCTGACCAATCCAATACGGCCCCCTATTAAAAAAAATACCATTTCTCCCTTGAGGTAGTCATAAAATGAGAAAATCAAACATATAGCAGTAGCTGTGTGTTTTACGAAGCTATGCTGGGATCTATAGTGTGGCAGCTCGTTCTGTGTGTGTGTGCATATGCGTGTCTTTACAGGAATGTCATTAAAGTTCAAGGCTAAATAAAGGTTCCCTGCCAGCGAGCATACCGTCTGCTGAGGGAGAGAGCTCAAGTATGAGGGTATACTGAGGTGAGAGGATCTAACGTGTGTGTCGGGGGATGCGTTGGCGCTTAGCAGTTGAGTGTCTTTGCAGACTAAAGTGTGAGAGGTTGGCAGCGCACACACCTGTCGTGCTTTGACAGAGATGTGGATGGACCTGGTGTCTAGTTTCAAGTAAAGTACAGAAAGATGTAAAACGTGACACAGAGATAGACAGCTCACAGTTCAATTTGAAACCCGAGCAGTTTGAGGATGTTTTAGGGCGATTAGCATCAAATCCTTACAAAGCAAGACATTTCCATATGTAGCCATTAACGTCGCAGCTTCTTTCAGTTTAATTCAGATAAATGGGATATTATTTACATTTTCATTTGGCTGAGTTAGATATTTTTAGCAACAGTGTTCCTTCAAAATTCCTTGACTCTATGACATGTAACAACTTGGTTTGTGTTATACAACATCAGGAGTTCTTTGAATTAGCTTGTTAAGGGTGACTTTTTAATATATTAATGGTACCAGTGCTGTTTGGCTGATGAGTTTTAACTTATAAAGATTTAAAAACATAAACTTTGCTACTGAAGTAAGTACAAATGACCAACAACAAGCAAACTTCTGTGGTAGCAAGACTTTTCTTTTCTCACTTAAGGCATTATTTTTTGTGGGGAAGCTGGATTACTTATCCAAATAGAGGACTAAAGGATGTTGTTTATTTTACAGATTGCAGGCAACTTGATGATTTATGATTAAGGGTTTCCACTGGAGTTTCCATTGTAAGCAAACTTTCACTTTAACTTTGTCTTTGAGGAACACAAACTGCCAAATCTTACCATACACGGCTCTGGAGACAGTGATCCCCTTTAATCTAGCTGATAAACTTTTTTCATCATACACTTAATCATTGTGTCCCTGTTCTCTCCTTATCAATTTGTCCCTGCATGCTTGTGTTTTATTGATAAGTGTCTAATTTGTCTTGTGTTTAGTCAGTAATTACCTTCCATATGTTTTGTTCACTGCACTTTTGCCATGTGCTAGCTGTGAAAGGCAAGCTAAGGGATGGTTTTGGTTCAGATATGATGGCTTAGACGTACGTTAGCACATATGTAAAGGCTTTACATGTATGTGGGCCCTACAGCACACACTCTGACCCTGTTTAAATGGCCCCTGCTCTGCTCTTAATTGACAGAGAGAGACACTCCCGCACTGTCACCAGACCCCCCCCACCCCCAAAACACGCACACACATATACACAAACCCACATACACACACTGAGCTTTATGCGACTGCAGCGTCAGCATTCGGGGCTTTGTGTGGCACAATGGGCGCGCTTGTTTTCCTTAACACCACGAGCCCATGTGACGAAAGCTCGCTCCAAGAGAATAAGAGAGAGAGAGACAGAGGGAGAGACAGAGAGACATCCAGACATTTGTTTGTGTCACACTGGAGACTTTGGTGAGCTGAGCTGAGCTGAAAATGAGCGTGCACGTGAACAAAGACACACACAACATACAAACACAAAAAGAACATACACTCATATGTACCAACGCAACAACCACACATGCACACACATATATACAGATATTGCTATTATTAGAGCCCTTATAATAGGGGACAGATTTCAGATATTATGGGGGTATTCTATATCATTCATTCAAAAGACACACACCTTTCTAGGAAATGAGAAAAGCAAAGAAAAAGAGACAGAAAAGAAGAGAAGAAAGCAGAGAAGTATGGCAAAGAGACATTTTCATTGTGAATTTGTGGCCACTTTGTGTGTTAATGTGAGAAACTGCTGGTAACACCAGGAGGATGCTATGAGCACACATCATTAATGTAAGGAATAGGATCAAGGAGGTGATTGGGGAAAAAACAAAAACAAAGTCACACAAAAAAATTCACCACTCACTCCAACAAGACAGTCAAAAAACGTGAAACAAAACATCCTGTTAACAGGTCAACCACAAGCTAAAAGCAGTAAAAAAAATAAATAAAATAAAACAAAAATAACCTTTGCTCTTCCTTGGCAAAGTGAACACGCCTCCACAAAAAAGGGAAAAAGAACACCCCAAAAATTCAATCAATCCAACTTTTTTTTTTTTCTCATTTAGGTAAGAAAGCACACGGTTTAGCTAACAACACCACTTCATAACTGCACACAAAGCTCTAAGTTCTATTAAAATAAAATAAAAAAAAGGTTAAAACCCACGTACATGCATCTATAATCACCATTTTCAGAGCTTGTTTGTGTGTGTTTGAGTCTACAGGTAATTCCTTTCTCTGATCTGTGATTATGTTCGCAGAACTATTCCACAAACCAGCACAGTTAGCTTAACTGAGAGCGAGCCTGTCGAACCAGAGAAAGATACATAACATTGAGTCAGACTGGGAGTTTCCATCAGTGTCCACTTAGCACACACACAGATGAGTATGTAGGCTACACACACTCACACACATTTTTACAAACAGGCAAACCTAGAAAAGGCAGTTTGACCGGCTGTTTTGGTGGACAGTGAGAAATGACAGAGCTAATGTCCACCTCTACTCATCAGCCATTAATAGTGTGAATTGGGAGAAAAAAAGGCTAAAAGAGAAAAATCAGACTGATAATATCAATTATTACAAATTAAACAAAAAAAAGTCAAATTTATACATGTTTGAATATTTTAGTGTATACATAAGCAATTTTTGTTTTCCTAACATTCCTTTAAAAACATGTAGACTCTTAAGTACTTACCCATAAGGCCTTTGGATGAACGCAGGATGAATCTGGGGAACACCAAAAGTAAAACCTGCAAAACACAGAAAGGAGATCCTCCCACCACTTTATATATTTCATTAACATTTCAACATCTTGTTTTTTACAAGAAGAAGTAGGGTTACTATAATTAGGTGTGACAAATATAAATGACTAATAAAAATCACTTC
>JAQNCA010000008.1:12097139-12111548 GCA_029783725.1 Acanthurus tractus
CTGCTCCTTATTTCAGCGGCCCACACAGCAGTTACATCACTTACTCTGTACCCACATTTACCCAGAATGCTCTCCCTCTTCGTTTCTGGCTATAATTTGCTGACATCCTTGACATAACCGCTTTCTGGAGCACTTTACGTTTTCAATAAAATGAAGAGTTTTGTATTGTTTTCCAATAGGATTGCAAAAACTCCCAAGGAAAACCACGCTAAGTAATGGTAACAAATTATTCATTATCAACAGGAAACAAGGAAAAACAACTATAAAATTACTGGTAAATGACATTTTTTACCGTCTTCACCAGGCATGAAAACATTACAAATTTACACATTCTCCATGGAAAATGATCAAAAACTCTAACAACATAACCCATCAACAGTTAAGCAGCTCTTTAGTAAATATTACAATGAGGTTCTGTCTGACAAAAAACACAATATTCTTCCTATAACTAGAAAAACATGGAAGTGGGTCATTATCACTGCATCTTATGCATCTCACATATTTCCACTTAATAAAATGCTGAACTGCCGAAAGCTAAAATGTTAATGCTACACTAATGCTTAATAAACTTGGAAGTTTTGATGCTTAACTTTATATGGGAAACATTACAGTGAGACATCAGAGGGTGTGCACCGCTGGGTAATGAGGTCCTTTTGTTCCCCTAATGAGGTGAAAATAAAGGGGTGGGGTAAAAGGACCACTGACCACAGGTCTTCAAATGTGCAAGAGATGTATTTCCCCTTCAGTGACTAATTTAACAGTTAAGTATTTGAAGATGTGAAGAGATGGATTCTTACATAACTTCCACAATCTTGACTAAGATTAACACAGTTGTTCAGCTCATCAGAGCGCATCAACACTAATGTGCTATAACTCATCATGATGTGAGAATCCCAGACCATTACTGCATGTTAACACAATCATAAGAAACATGCATGTTTCTCTGTATCTGACTGGATAAAAGAAATGTGTAGGAAGAAAATATTACACTCAGTTCATGAAGTTCAGTATTGAGTTAAGTGCAACTGGTTTGATGGTGTATCACGACAGCCCACTTGACGATTCAGAACCCAGTCACTCACAAAATGATCCCATTGGCACTAAACACACACTCTCACTCTTACATTTTACTGATCTGTAGTGATCATTTACAATGAACTCTTCTACTATCACCATTATTTTTGTTTGATTTGAATGTACAGCACTTGCCAACTTTGTTGTGGAGGTTGCTATATAACTTAAGTCATTATGCTGTACAAATCATATTGAAAATCGAACTTCTGTCCTCTCTTCCTTTTAAAGCTCCTACAAACCACATCATTTGTTCTCCCCTCAGTCCTCTGCAAGCAGTGGTGTATTTTATTATGCTCTGTAACCATGACCCTGTTTGAAAACTGCATTATCGAGTTTCTTTGCGATTGCACTCATCTGAATGAAGTTACAAAAAGAAATTAATGTGAAGGCTCCTTTTGAAGACAGAAAAGCTTTGACTTTGCCCTTCACAGAAAGAAATGCTTTCAATGTATTGAACATGTCAAGTGCCTTTGGGCTGCTTGTCTCAATCATTTTGTGCTTAAATGTTTTTTGAGCACAGAAGTTGGATCTACATTTCAGTTGTTTTGTGCTAATTCAGCCTTGTTTTAAATTTGTGCACTGCAGCTTTAATCATCTTGTCAGCCATTCTCAGGACTCATTTGAGTATTGATAATATTGATTGCAGCAAAAATTTATCAGAACTTTGAATATTCATCTTTTAAAAATATTACTTGAGTTAATCCAAAGATGCTATGACACAAGCTAAAAGGTAAATTTTGAAGTGAAAACCTGCATTAATTTTCCCTTTATAACGTGGAAACTGTGCAGATCTATCAAAGAATTAACAACCATTTCATCATACAAATGGACAGAAGACACGGGACAGACACAAAATGAAATAAAATGCCATTTTTATTGTTCAGCCGTGTCATAACCTCGTCTCCAAAATAAGCACAGCAGGACTACAACTGGTTCATCAACCTAGCTACCTTTGATAGCACATAAAACTGGGTTTTATTAGACCACCAATGATAGCGTTAAAGACTTTTCTATCAGACATCCAATGATAGCATACAAAATAGTTGTTAACCTACCAGTGATACTGTATATAAAACACTTGTCTCTAGATTTATCCCCAACCCACCCTCAATTTTACCCATATTCCTCTTTAGACCATTTGTGACACTGACATATTTTATGCTTAAACAAGCACATATTAAGAATGCATAATTCTCCATTTTTGAGATTATAAAAAAAACTACACAATGTTACACTTTAAGTCAGAGTACAATTCAACTGATTATTAGTGTTCTACACATTCGGCCATAAACCAAAGGAACATTGTATAATATCACTATAACTTAACACTACATGTAATATACGTTTTTAAAAAAAAAAATTACAAATGATTAGCATTGAAGAGAAAATGAAGATGGCTAGTGCGAAGGCAAGCTGGGTCAGTACCATAACAGAGAATGAGTAATACAAAAAGAAATAAAAAAATAGAATAAGAAAATAGAAACAAAAAACTGAATAAGAATACAGGCAAGGCTAAAACATATGTGTTTCAAACTTTTTAAGAACCACCTCATGTGCACTCAATCCATTTAGGTAACCTGCTCCAAGACCTCCATCGTGTGATCCCACATCTCTCTGATACTTTAACCCCTGCCCACCCCCCATCCACTTCGACTTGCTTAAACATTCCAGTGACAACCATCTTTGTTTTCTTGTGTCAGGCACTTTCCAAGACCTTTATTTACTATCTTTACCTTCAAAAACTCTACAGGCCAATCATAATGCTGATCCAGACAATACAGGCCAATCACAATGCAGGTTCTGTCAGAAAACAACTGCAAAAGAGCACAGGAAAATATTGCTGTTGATATTCCAATTTTTTTTATTTTTTTTTTTGCTGTGAACATGCAAATTTTCTGTGGTAGTCTGTCTTACCAATCCTACAGGTCGGTGTCAAACCAGGCCAGCTGGTTGCTGTCCATCAGGTCCTGGGTGTGGCCAAGGTCTGGCAATGGATCAGTGTGGTGGCCCAGGTCGGGCAGAGTGTCTGCATGGTACTCAGCACCTTCCATCATCGGGTCCAGAAGGGAGTCCTGGCCGTAAGCAGCTGGGTAGGCCCGATAGGCTCCATCTGAAAGGCAAAAAAAAAAAAAAACAGACCATGTCTCAGTTGAATAATGCAACTGCAAAAAGATAAAAGCTGCAAGTTTTGTTGCACAACATTAAATATAGTTACAGTACATCATTAATCAATATCAATAAAGCCCACAAAACCAGATGCTTTTAAAAGATCTAATTACTTAAAGCTAGGATAATAAATTGCAGAGTGGAAAATAGAGAGAGGATTTCGTTAGAGATGAAAACGGGCACTCACCATCCTGCCTGTAAGCCAGAGGGTCTCCCTGAGCTCCCATATCCAGTCCCAGGTCTCCAGTCTATGAAAAGGCAAGACAGTGATAAGTAAAGCCTGATACAAAACAGCCTATGTGGAGGAGTGCATGTCTTTGTCCCAGTAAAAAAATACTGACATGTTGAGTGTATTAACTTGTTTACTTTTTTGGTGTGAAGACCCAACACACACTAAACCTGCCAAAAAGTATGCTGCACTTGACAACAACTTATTTGTATTTTTATTGTTAGTGTTTGTGTGTATGTGTGTGTACCTCGTTCCAGGCCATAGGCTCAGTTCTGAACAAAGAGCTGGTCAGCTCCACCGACAAACGCTTCTTGTAGTCCTGAGGTTTGTCCTCAGACATGCGGAACAGGACAGCTGCAGCATAGGTTGCTGACGCAGGGAAATTACAAGTTAGGTATACTGAGGGTACACAAGAAGTGCAAGTGCAGACAAATAAACTGACAATCATAAAGTGCAGATTTTATTTGTGCATATAAACTTACCAACGCCCTCATTACGGGAATGCAGTAACTCAGTGAGCGGTGCTGTGGCTCCTTCAGCTTCAATTGCCTCTGCAGCTTCCTTGTCCTGAGCCAGTTCACACAGCACACCTGCTGCCACACGCTGGATATTCTCCACTGGAGAATACAGCAACTGTACACAAAAGGATAGTAAAGAGAAAGATAAGATTTAAACAAAAACACTTTCAGAGTTTGTCTATGTTTAAAGATTTCAGGGTTGAGTTTTACCTGGACAAAGAGTGGAATGGTGTTGAGCCCTCTGATGACAATTCTGTTGTGGACATCCCGGGCCAGGATGTGCAAAGCTCCTGTGCAGCCTTCCACAATTTCCTCCATACGCACACCCTCCTGGATGTGTTTGAGTGGAAGAAAAAGTAAATTAAAAAACACACGCATGATAAATGTTCCAGTAAGTAAAGACAGAGAGGATGATGGCTTGATTACACACCACAAACTGCTGCTGGTTGCCTCCCATACTTGTGCGCCTCTGGGTGTCTTGGTGAGCCCTGACGAGCAGTTGGACCAGTCGAGGAATAGCTCCCTGCTCCCGCAGAGCACTGTGGTTGGCTGGGCAGAGAGCCAGGTTGCGGATCAGACCAACTGTGGCCTAGATGAGGGAAAATTTGAAACATAATTTAGTTATTTGGATTAAAATCTTGTTAATCACTCATGTCATCGTATGGAAGTTGATCCAAACTTAAGTTGTTAGCCGATAAAAATGTGTATGTTCAGAGAAACTAGAATGCTAATGACCTTGATTAGTGGCCAGTGGGATGGAGGGTGCAGTAGCTTGACCACAACAGGCAGACCATAATGAAGGCGCACAGCATTCTGGGCCATCTCAGCATCCTGGTGACGGGAGGTCAGGTGACGCAGGGCACAGACAGCTGGCTCTGTGATGTCCTCTCTGTCGCCAGCTCTGAGCACTGTTCGCACCAGAGCCTCAATGCCTCCAACCTAAAAGGTGATGAAATCAAACAGTTAACTGCGTGTTATTATTTAAATGAAAAGGACAGCTTTAAAATCAGCATGCACATTTATAATCCAGTAATACACAGTAGGCCTGGGCAATAAAACAATAGAAATTTGTACTGTACTGTACTTCATCAACAACAATGATAATATTTAATGACACTATTGAACAGCCAGTCAATTAATATTCCTATTGCTATTGATGAAGTACAGTATAGTACAATTTTTTATCACTTTATCGCCCAGGTCTGGTTAATCAACAACTCAACTTATGCTTTGATAACAATGGGTGCTACGAGTGAGACACAAACAGCCAGTCAATGAATAGATGTGCTGTTTGGGTGCGCCATTGACATGACACAACAACTGAGCAAGTGTGTAGTGTGAAACTTTGTGAAGACCGTGAGAAAACATGTGAATGGTAAAAGAGCCAGGATGACAATTTTGTTTCCATTGTCAAGACTAAAATCAGTGCACAGAAACGGTAAACTTTACTGGGAATTTTATATTTGTTAATTATCACAAGCAATCTGATTGGCACACAATCAGACAAAATTTGCGCTTATAACAATATGTCTGTGACGGACTAATACTGACTGTTTTTAGCAGTTTTAGCTGTTGACCAATACATCAGTCAGGCAATAATTTGGGTTGAAGAAAGTTTTGGTCACCACATATAGATGAAAGGCATTTAAAGAAAATAAGGGAAGAACATTTAACACAAATGATGCAACAAATCTATAAGTTCTTACAATCTCTATTTCAACAATAAAATAATTTATAAAATGAAGCATTTTACCATAAATTTTTCACCTGTACTGCTAAGACTTAATAATACTATATTGACAGACACAGTGTCTTGTTTCATTACATGTAAAGATACATTTCTTAAAAAGCTGTATGTATGTTTAACTCGTACCTGGCAGACCATGAGTTTGTTACTATAGTTGTTGCAGGTCAGGTTGGAGAGGATGCCAGCAGCACATGTCACTACATTGATGTCATCACTGCCAAGCAGCTGGACCAGAGTCCCCAGGAGACCCTCCATTCCCTCCTGGAGAGAGCAGGGGAAGGGAAAGAAGCAAGCAAATGAGCAGAGAGAAATGCATGCATACTAAAATGCTTACCATTTTGTTTTATCTAATTTAAATCGTTGGACCTCTTGAAAATATGTAAGGAATTTCTCTGTCCAAACCACACTGGGTGCATCTGTACACAGTATGTATGCAGTTGTCATACTTTAAAGGGAAAAATACTTTATATTGTAAAAAAATGAGTGTTCTGTGCACCAATAATTTTTGTTTTACACTATGGACATTTGATAGATTGACTACTGAGCAAAAGTTTTTAGCATCACATTAATGAGAGTATGTATTGTACCTGTTTAGTGGCAGCATCTGAAAGATTCCTCAGGGTCCAGAGGCAGTTCTGAACCAGACGCTGGCTGGGGTCTGTCAGATGAAGCCCCAAAGCCTGCATGCCTCCTACACACAAGCCGAAGTACAACAAATTGCGTCAGAGGACTTTCACCTTAGTAATAAACCACAACCACAAAACCTCTCTAAGACCTCTAGTAATGCTCACAGTTATTTTGCAACAACATGAGACAGCACATTTATATTAATGAACTTTTCACAGTTTGTGTTTCCATTCCATTTCTGAATCATGGGTAAGTACGTACCAGCCTCAACAATGGCAGGTTTGTTGCTTGAGCAAACAGAGAGCACCTTGAGCACTCTGCTTGTGGTCCACAGCAGTTTCTCATATGTGAAGGTCCTCATGATGTTGACCAGGGCCTGGGGACCACCACTGGCCAGAATGATCAGCTAAAACATAGACAGGTTTATGTTTATACATGCCATAAACGGCTTCCAGCCAAGTTGTGTGAGCAGACATGTGACGGACTTTATGAATAAATTTAAGTTATTGCATGCACATATAAATTCATATTCCAAATACCTTGCTTTCCTGGTTGCCATATGCCAGAATCTGCAGGCAGTCAGTAGTGATTGCCAGGAACTTGACGTTGGTATTAGACAACAGGGCCACCATCTTCTGCAGTCCTCCTGCCAGGCGCACTGCCATCTTTGCCCCCTCCTGATGCAACAGCAGGTTGTGGAGTGTGGTGATTGCGTAGAACAAAACACTGTCCACAGGTGAACTGCAAATATACAAAATAAAAATCAAATAACTTTAGTAAACACATTTTTAATACATTTCAAATACCCCAGCACACCATGACAGATTTCCTTGGGCATAATGTCAAGACCTTACCTGTATCAGTAAGGTTCAGCTCAACAGATGACAGCTTTAGCTTTTCAGATCATTCATTCATTCATAGTAAATGACCAGTATCAGATTGCAGTATCAGGATAAAAAAAGAAATAAAAAACAAAGCACAACCCTATTATAAGACCAATAATGAAACTTGGAAACAACACAACAACACAGGAACAGCATACTCACTAAAAGGAATGATCTAACATAATACATACAACCAATGAGCAGCTAACACATTACTATTGGTACACTAGGGCATCAGTGGTCTAACACAGCTTTCTGGACTCAAACAACATATCAACTGTTCCTTAAATTTTGGATTTTTATTAGAAATGTGGACACAAGTTTTCAAATCACTTGAAACACTACTAAGAAACTGAAATGACTGAAACTTTAAGTGATTTCATAACATGAACCATGACTTCACTTAAAAAGATATTTTTTCACACAGTGATTAGATAACCCTAACTGCATTCAGATCTATCGAGTGATTGCTAGCTTTCAGCCTTATAAAGATCAGGCAGTTCATCATCCATTGTCAGGCTGTTTCATCCTGCATTTAAAGTGTGGTCATGTGATTCCAGGTGCAACTTCAACCACAGACATGACATCAAACAGGTCACAACTTGCCAACCAGCTAGTGGTTTCGGCTGAGTGCACTGGCTTTTCATGGACAATACAAAGGGTATAGTAAGCAAGACTGGGAGGACATTTTACCAGTTCAAAATTAAAAAGAAAATTTTGGATTAGAAGATTGTAGATTTAAAGATTTAGAGTTGGTTACTTGACAATACAATTATTTGACGTATTTGATTTAAGAAAAGCACAACATCAAAGTGATGCTCTGAGTTATTCCTCTATGTGACGTTGATTGTGGCCGACAAGACTAATGCTTCATGAAAGCTATACAGTAACTAGTGTTAGCCTTTATTTGCAGTTGACTCATAGCTGTTCTAGCACATTGTTGCTTTTTTTAAACTGAGTCCAGCCTTTACTCGAAGCATAGTGTGAGATAAAAGAAAAAAAGGGTGGAGAATGTCAGTGTGTGTGATACAAATGGGAACACATTTTAGTTCATTTCTGTTATTGTCATATAGACCTCTGTGATTAGCAGAACATCCACACCAAATAGTGGTAGTTGCAAATGCAATTAATAGACAAAGCAAATAAATATTATACAAATACTAAAACAGTGTAAGGGAGTGCCTTGTGAGCTACCATTCAATGACACAGTACAGCATTGTATACCAACGCAGAAAAATGTATCTATAAAGATTCACCACAAATATCTGATCAGCACCACTCTCTGCCATCAGATAGTCTTTTTCAGAAACCCTCAACACAAACAACTCTTGACCCTAATTTAGACCAAATAAGGCTTTCCATGGAAACACAAATTTTCTCCTTCATTACACTGAGATTAGTTTGTACAGACTGTGGCAACACAAAAAAAAAAACAAAAAACAAGGACCCTGTGGCAGAAAGTCAAGGCAAAATCGACCTTCAGAGATAATGGCCAATCAGCAGCTAATCTGGCCATCAGAACAGGCATGATCAGAGGTGAACAATGCTGCCAAGAGGGAGTACAAAGACATTTATATGTATTTAAAAATGGGCAGACACCTGCACTGTTGCACAATTTTGTGGTAATCCCCACAATGCCTGATTTGATCTCAAGAGCCCTAAGGCAATGTCTCTGCTATCTTGATGCTAGTTTCAAGTCATTTTGCACACTTTATCTCCCATCAATTAAACAGTAAAGAGCAGAGCACAACAATTCTTTCAGTTTCTTACCCAAGCATCTTGACCAGGGCAGGGATGCCTCCAGATTTGAAGATTGCAAGCAGTCCCTCACGATGGTGGGAAAGGTTGTGCAACGTGCCAGCAGAGCAGCGAGCTGTCTCCACATCACCAGTGTTCTGCATGGCTCGAACAACAGCCGAAACCATTTGTGGGGACCGCATCAGAGCGTGGCGCGATGCCTCCTTCTTCGACAACTGATGCACCATCACAGCTGCTTTATTCACAACAACCTAGGAGACAATGTTTCTTAGGGATGCATCACTTAGGAAAGGATGTATTGCTACAAAATTATTTAATATCACATGCTTCGAGGCAGGTGCCATTTTTAAGTGCATGTCATTATTCATTTATCTCTATACGTACTTGGTCCTCATCATTGAGCAGTTTGGTAAGTTCTGGGATGGCACGAGTGGCCAGCTCAGCATCATCCTGATAGTTAATTAGGTTCACCACAGCATGTTTCAGCATCTGGGAGGGCTCTGCCAGTCGCTGCACTGCTGTTGGGTGAGCTGCATCCATCTGGGTAGGTGGGATCTGAATGCCCTCCTCCAAGGTCTCAGGGAACATTGCAGCACGAACTCGCTGGGCCCTGGTCATGGCATACCCCTCGATGTCTGAAAGTTATGTGACATGACAATTAAAACATTGTAGCAAATTGTCAATCATACAAAAAAATGTGCTATACCGTTTACACTTAAGTAGCATGTAAGTCAGTATCATGCATACCTGTAGCCTCAGGCGTGAAGGGCTGGTTGAACTCCCAGTCATAGAGAGTTGGATCATCCTCCTCAGCATCTGGGTTTCCCTTGCCACTCAGAGATGGTGCTGTGGTGGTGACTCCAGACTGGATGCCTGAATCCAGGTAAGACTGCTGCTGCCACTGGCTCACTGCAGCCTTGCTGTCTCCCATTGCCATATCCAACTCCATTAAATCAGCTAAACAAAAAAGGCAAAAAGTTTATCAGTAGAACTGACAAAGTCAAAGGTAGTAGAATTATAACATATACCTTAGTTTCTCACTTTGACCCGGGAATAATTCTGAAGGAAATACTGAAAGTACATTAAGGTTACATTAAGGTTACACAAAGGAAAGCTGGGGTTCTTCCATGTCGAAAAAAATGCTGCATTAACCATCAAGTTCCTCTTACCATTCCCAAAAACGCTCTTTTTTTCCTCGGGAGTAACAATTACTATTGATAAGGTAACATGTGCTCATCTAGCTCCCATTTTTTTTTTCCAGTTTCCACTGTGCTTAAAGGTTTCCAGTAATTTGTGTATTCATATACAGACAAACTCGCTTAAACTCGTTTGGAAATTAAAGGAAAAATCGGAAATGTTGTGTTCATATCAACATAAACTAATTAACATCAAAGTTTTAATACTTACACTGGGTAGCCATTGTTCTTGCCTGCCCTCAGCCCGCACAGCAGATAAGTCTGTTTGAGAGGAAGTGAGTACACAGCGAAAAAATTAGACAACTCACACTCAACCTTGAGTTGTTGTTTGGCAAAGCCAAACCAAAACGCAATGTTTATGCGTTTTTCCTACGTGATCTCAATAACAAAAAACCGCTGTTTTCTGCGCTACCTGTGCCAGCCCTGATTCAGACGCTTGTTTTGCTTGCTAGAGTAACGTTAGCTATGAGGGGAAATGCCGAGCCTCCACCTCCAGTCGAGAGAGCAAAGCGGTGGGTATTTCCAGGCCAGCATGAACACAATTCACCATTCAGCGGCAAAGAACATCAAAGGCATATTTCTCCCCCTCCCCCTACCACGGCCAAGTTCCGACCTCGCAGCTTGGGTTTCCAATGAGAGAAACTACCCCCTCCGCCCCGCAATCACTTCCATGACTCCTCCTCTCATGGTGGGTCTAACTACGAGCATAACAGGCTACATAGTCAAGACTTCATAACCCCAGATAGCTATATAATACCTAACATCAATTACCCCAAGGGTTTAATAGGCATACAATTCAAAACCGAAGCGCTAGCATACACTAGCCACCACTGTTACATACATGCTAACAGGTTGGCTACCTTACCTTGAAAGCGACTCATGATAGTCTCTCCCCTTTGAAAGCTAAGCTAACGTGCCTAGCTAACCCCTCCGCTAGGTACCTAGCTAGCTAACATAAACAAACACCGCTTTACAGTCAAACTCACAACTGTTAATTGTTAATGCTTCTCCTGACAAGCAACCAGTGCTAGAAGTCATTGATGTTACAAACCAGTTCATTACTGGAATCGCGACTTTCAAGCGAACCCTCCAAATGTTTAATTCTGGTTTGATTAGCTTTGCTAACCAGGACGTATGAAAAGTAGATCCAAGCGCCACCGTACAAAACCTGCCGTGCTGCCAGCCAAATCAGAAAACCCCACCGGAGCCCCCTCCCTGCCAAAGATGATTTTCTTTGGTGAAGCAAACATTGACGCGCTAAGAATCCGTTTTATAACAGATGTAGCAAACATACAAGCGTTACCAGAGTCGAGCGGCTCCTCCGTGGTTCTTGTCTGGAAAAAATCCCTCTTTCTCTTGGCTGAAAATAGGAAAAGGGCTGCTAGGTGAACCACCCGTAGAAGTCCGAACCACACCCGCCGAAGATGTTGCTTCCGCCTGTGCGATCGAACATCAAGATGGCGAAGGAGAAAATGCTGTATTCTGCCGCACTCGGAAAAATAGGGCACCGTTTCAAATAAAGTTTTAACATTAAAACCGTTATTTTACAATGATCGCCAGATATTGATATATACTCATGTTTCTCAACAGTCGGCAATTTCAGTCTTGACATTTTTCACAGACTCAAATTAAAGATTTGTGACTACTGCTGAGGTGGTGGGGAAGGCGAGGTGCATTCATTAGAATGGAATGTGATTCACTGGGTGCTGTAATATGATGGAGGGTTTAATTAACATGCAGTTAACTCAGAGACACAAACATTTCCCCGAACACCTTTACATAAGTCATTTAATTTTTCTTAATACGAGGTCATAATATGACGAAAATGAAGGATGCTCATTAACCACATTTCTCTGTGATGTTTCACACACTTGCGTGTAGTTTAATTATGACTTTGCCTTAATGCAAATGATAGTCCAAAATACAGAAATCGGAAGAAAAAATGTATAAATTACCTCATACACGCATTTACATTTTTTTATTCAATTATAGGCTCGCTGCAATAAAAATCGGACTTGATGCCCATTTAACAAGTCTGATATAAGACATCTAAATACATCTATTGCATATGTGAATGAATAACAATGAACCTCTATCAAAAGAGAAAGTGTCACATTTACTAGTGCATGTCCATGTGTCTGATAAGTGCTATAGTCCAGGAAGGCTCAAAGTCCAAATAGTCATTGGGCAACATGTTGGTCTTACTGCAAGAAATGGACAAGGAAACTTACTGTATGATCATTTGTCATACTGCAATAATGAACTGGTACATTTTCCATTCATATTATCTTTCCAAGAGTCACAGGTTGCATAGTAGGCTAATAAAACAATATTCAGTCATATATCTGCAAGAAGTATAAATAATATGAGAGTGAGAACAGTAATATGATGCTATCAGACCAAATGGAAGCCTGACAATATCTTTTTCATAAAAGCTGCTTAGAAAGAATCCATCATACGGCGCTGAAATTCATTTCTGTGACTGCTTGTAGATTTTCATTACTTTCTGCTTTATTTTCTGTCAGTATGTGGGACTAATATCATATCCTCAGGAATAAAACTATCAAGCTTATCCACTGTCTCAGACTGTGGTGAGGAGAGGCTCAAGCTTATATTTACCTGGGAAATGATAAACACAGCTTGGCAACAGAAAAGATAAATGTAAATCGCAAGTACTGTATATCTGCAACATGCATATTTATGTCTTTGGCAATAAGTCATGCAAGCGCATGCTAGGCTGAGATGACGTCATTCCAGTCTTCTAGTTACAACGAACCTAAATTTACCTTATTTATCTGCTCCAGGCTTATAAATGCATACAGAATGAAGCTTTAGAGTAAAATGCCTATACATAGTATTCTAATGACTATAGGAAGAGAAATGATTTGAGGTAGCGGAGGATTGTTTAAATGTAATGCATGTTGTAAAAAATAAAAATCAGCTCACGGGGTTTTTTAGACAGCTACAGAAACAGATTAGACAAAAAAAAAAGTACAAAGAAATATAATTAAATTTTTTTTTCTTTGAACTGCAGCTGCTGGATTATATCTTCCTTCAGGGAAAATAAAGTTGTCTTATCTTATCTCTACAGTTAATACCTTACCAGTGAGACTCATGAATCTGTTATTTTTAGGTAAGCAAATATGCTCTTATCAACACTGATTGAGACTTTAGTGGCTTCAAAATGTTAATTGAATCAATTCATCCAAGAGTCAATAAAAAAAATTTCATGTATTATGGTGACCATGTGATGCTAGTAAAATTCAATTTCTTGTCCTTTATAACCCATTTTCGATCGCCCAATTTCACTACAGCATGTTTACCCCTGCAGTCTAATTAAAAGAACTTCAACAGTAAGTAGATTTATTTTCTATATCAATTCCCCTTTACAAAATGTGTAGTTTTACTAACAGTTAGGAGAGGAAATGAAAACACAAAGGGGAGCCAGGTGGATGAATCCGAATAAATACACCTTTTATTTGACTGATTAACAGATCTGATTATACAAACGCCAACACAGAGCTCTGAAATAACAGGACCAATCAGCGAGACAATGACTGTACATTCTTGGTGTGACCCTCCCTTGTTCTGACCCCTTCGCCCACCCACCACCACCCTCTTGCAGTAACTATGGAACAGAATCACTAGTGCTTCATTCTTTACAAGTAAAGCTCAGCTACCCACCCCCTACTACCCCTCTACTACCCTCCCTTTCCAGTGCACCCATAGCCTGTAGTGTACAGGTTTGAGCAGAGTGTACCACGAGGAGAAGTTTGGCCAATTGTAGAACTGGGTGCTATAATGTACCTCAGGTGCCTTCTAAACGGGACTAGTGCTCTAGTGTCAGCTTTGACTCTAAAGTATACACATTTTTGTCATGTTTGGTTTGTGTAGTGTAGCAGACAGGGCTGTGTGCACTGTTTTAAGAGCTTGTAGTGTAAGAGCATAGTCATGTTTTTTTTGCCTTTTGGTTGAAATGCAAACAGCCAAAAAATCTCTCGATGTACAGGTCGAGGTTGAAGTTACTCTCTTAAATTTGTAGATCTGCCTCTCCTTCTCTCTCACACACACAAACGCACACATGAATGCACACACGCACTTACAACCGCATGCACGCACGCGCGCATGCACGAACTCTCACACACACACACACACACACACACACACACACACACACACACACACACACACACACACACACACACACACA
>JAQNCA010000008.1:12111648-12146484 GCA_029783725.1 Acanthurus tractus
ACACACACACACACACACACACACACACACACACACACACACACACACACACACACACACACACACACACAAATACTGGTGTGTTCGTCCCTTCATCTTATAAAACAAAACAAAATCAAAACTATTTGCAATTCTGTTTCAGGCTTTTTTTTGTTCTCAATCTCTTCCTCTGGCCAAGCGTGACTTTTTACTACATACATTAAGCACGCAATCACACAATCACCCCTCGAGTACCTAAGTGCAGACTCTTCAACATGCGCCCTTCAGCAGTTCCTACAGTAAAAAAAAACACTAACCGCACCATCACAAGAAATGGATGGGTAACACACCATCACTTTCATTCTTGCAATCAATCTTTTTCAACCTGCTTCTCACTCCATCCTAACCCCCACCCCTCCACCCCCCATTGGTCCCCCATATCCATTTACTCTCATGTAACAGACAGTCTTGAATGTAACAGCGACAAATACTCGCCTTCAGCGAAACAGCCAGGAAGAGAAGAGAGAGGTGGGGGAGAAGAAGGAGATGTGGGAAAAGGGGTGGGGGGAAGAGAGGACGAGTTCTTCTTCTTGAGGAGAAAAAGTGAAATACAATGGGAAAGGCAAAACCGTATGCCCACCCCTCCCTTTTCACCCCACACCCCTCTTTCTCCCTGCATCTCTGTGATGGCGTGGAGGGTGATAGTGGAGGGAGGAAGGATGGTGAATGATGACTGACGTGGAAGAGGAGGTGCGGAGGGGAGAGGGATGAGGAGAGCAGGGTGATGTGTGTTGGTCTTCATGTGTCCTGGCCGTCGGTGGCGGGCGTCTCGTTGGCGTTGGGCAAGTCCGAGTCAGTCTCCCGGCTGGATATGCGGTCCAGCTCTGCCTGTACATCGCCCAGGCCCAGCTTTGAACCTAAATTACATACATGCAAATTAGTCATATGTAACGGAGAAAGAGACAAATATATAAACATTTCAGCCAGTGCAAGAAAAAGTGCATTTTTTTCAACATTGACAGGTTAAGGCACAAGGCAATAAGCAAAATTACACATGTTTAAACAAGAGCTGGGGTAAAACATTTTCAGCATATTAGTTCTTAATAAAGTAAAAAATGTCAAATATACCTTAAGCGTAATGTTAACCTTATGCATGGGAGACAAATATTAATATTGTTAATGAAAGGCTTGCAGTTTAATCAGTATTGAATGAGATTTTATTCATCCAATGCAGCAACAGTCGTCATACATTATATCTTTTTTTAGTTCCCTAGTTTAAAATAGACCTAAGTGGAAGACAAAGATCATTCATTTCTTCCCCATATTGTCCAGCCTTAGTTAGAATCATGTGTAATGTTTGTGGCAAATGTTAGTGATGAGAAATTTCATGCAACATGCCAAAAAAAATGTAGAGGGACAGAATGAGGACAAGGTGTTAGGAGGCGAAACACATGAGTGCAATTGTCATTAAATTATCTGTCAATCAAAATGCAATGATTCTTGCATGACTGGCACTTCCTTCCCCAACCAAAACAAAAGAGTGCAGCAGACATGTTGGCCTTTCTGCTGGTGATTCCTACATACTAGTGGATCTTGCCACGAATACAAAATCAATGCACTTATTCCGATAAATAAAAGCCAAATACTGCTTTTCATACATATAAAATTAAGGCAAAAATAAGGGGGTGGGGGGTTAAAATTAAGATGCTTTTGAGAATGAACAGTGACATAAACAAGCAGTAATAAATGAGGGTTATCTGTCTCACACACACCTTAACGTGGCCAGCATCCTCTGACTAGTGCGTACACACACACACACACACACACATTATGAGTGATGTTAAAAGTGAGATAGAACAGACTATGAGCATATTCAAGAGTAAAGACATAATAGATAATCATAAAGATGATGAGTGGTTGTTTTTGTGGGACTCTCCAGTGATTCTCTGTGTGTTATTATTATGTCTGGAGTAGAGGACAGGAGAGGGAAGAAGTGAGAAAATGAAGAATGGGAGATGTGAGGTGAAAACCAAAAAAAGAGACTAAGTGAGGAGAACTGACCGGATATGGCATTAACTCTGAAATATGACTGAATTATTGTCACTTCTTTCTATCAAATGAACCCAGAGCATCATAAGCATCATATAACACTTAGTGTGTGTTCTCACTTGACTTCCGGACTGTTCCTGGAGTGTTGTTACCGCCTCCTGGCGTCCCAGGCCCCCCTGTCCCCGCTTTCTTTGTCAGTAGACTATTGAAGAAGTTGGCCAACACACCCTCACTGGTCTGACCTGCAGCACACAGAGACAAGTTGGCATAGTTGGGACAAGGATATTAAAATTGAATGTGGGGACATAGTGAATAAATTTTAAGACGTACCCGACTGTGGCATGGCGTTTGCTACGTTAGCCGCTGCGGAGCGATTACTCGTCCTTGGGGAACCGGTGGGGGCTCTGCTGGTGGTGTCCTGTGAACAACAACAACAACAGTTTATTTCTCTCGAGTGGACACTGGAGGGAGGTTTTCTTTATTTTGTGAGCCAAAACTAGAACAAAGAAGAAAAGAGCCCTCACCACTGGCCGCCCTGCTGTCACAGCGGGCTGTTTGGCAAGCAGCGACTGCAAATTAGAGCACAATATGCACACTCACATCAATTAGTATTTAATTAACATATCAAGACCCTCAAGTCAAATTTAATTGGAGTAACTGCAAATGGCAAACAAACTGGCGTTTAACAAAACAGGAACATTTTCTGACCTGCAGTTTTACTAGAAACACTTGGTCATCTTCTGCCTGGATCTCCTTTTCATGTACAATCTGGTGACAAACAAGAGAAAATGAATCATTTTTACCCTTTTTTTAAAAAATATCCAGCTGTTCTTTACAGCACTACAACAGCTGATGAATTGACCTGAATAAAAGATTTATGATCCCTGCAGGGATGTTGAGTAAAATCTTGTGCACTGGCTGTTAAAAAATTATGTAAAAGGTAATTATACTTTATAGTATGGAGTAATCAATCTATTGCTCTGTGAGCTTAGCTCCCTTAAAATGATCTTTCTAAGTTAGCTATTCATTAAGGGGGAGCTGTACCTTTCTGACTGGAGGTTTGACAACTACGTCCTCAAAGCTGTCTTCTGCTTTTACTGCCTGGAAGTTCTCGTGAAGTATGGCGATCTTCTTTTCATTGTCCCAACCTGACGGACTGAAAAGAGCAAAGGACGGGTTTGAAATACAAGTACCGCAAGCACTACAGTGTGCATATGCCTTACAAACACACACACTCTTACATGAAGACAGCATCTCTTTCCACAACTTGTGCCGGGCAGTGGAAAGGGAAGCCGTAGAGTCTGTGGACCAGATATTTGTAGAGGATGTCCAGGTTTTTCATCTCCTTCACTGATGTGTAAACCAGAGAAGCTCCGTCTGACATGGCTGTTAAAGATATTTTCAACACCACCACTTCTATATACAGGAACAAAAACAAAACCAACACCGTCCTGACATAAAAAAAAAAAAGCTGCATCAATTAATAAGAGAAAAACAAATTGTAGCTTTGAAAAGTTTTCACCATGTCATAGACAAGAGCCACAGCAACCTGCAGTCCCAGCTCTTTTGAAGCAAGTAACTTTCCAAACTTTAATAATGTTTCCACTTAGCATTGCCTGGAGATTCTGAAAAAACAAACAATTTGAAGCAGTGGTAGATAATCTATGACTTTTATCGAACTCTCTTTGCAACAAAGCAATATCAACAACAACAACAACAGTTCAGATACAGATTACAGTGGCCCAAAAGTACTGCAATAAAAACTCTGCTAGGAACTTGGACTTCAGTCTGAGAACAGAACATCTAAGGGAATAGTTATCACTTTGCTTTACCCCTTATTGTTCGTCACCAAAAAAAAACTGCACAGGCAAAAATGTGAATTAAAAAAAAAAACAGGAAAGTTTGCAGAGTCAGTGGTATTGATCAGCAGCCCAATTAAAGCCCTTTTGTATTACTCATCAATAGCATCACAATTTTCAAAAGCTGTAAATTTGTTGTTTCTGCAAACTTTTAGCTCACGGCAGCAGAAGGGATGTTTAATGAAGGATACACTGCAGACAGAAGCGTCTGATGTGAGACTGGATAAAGTCCAGGTGTTCGTCTCTGTAGTCGTGCTCCTTCTCCAACGTGCTGATGGCGTCACACTAAAGGAAGAAAAGTAGGTGTCAGTATTTAAATCCAATCCAAAAAATAGACCTTTTTGAAGACCATAAAATTGAAACAAGTTTTCCTGGAGTAATTATTTTTGACCAATGAAATACATTTCCACACATATGCAATGTGCGTGTACCTTGGTGCAGACTACCACCATCGGTATTCCCAGGTTGTGTGTGAGTGTGTTGTCTCCTAGCGGCAGCAGCACGCTCTCCTCGTCTTCACTCCTCCTCTGCGGGGTGCCGTCCTCCCCACTGCCTGGCTCTGTGTATTCCTGAAACTGTTTTACAACTGTACACAAACACACATAACGACATTAATGCGCACAAATAATGACAAACAAGCTTTAGAACCTGGCAGGTTTTTACAGTTTTTAACATGCTGCATTATAACTGGTTCTCCTACTAGAAGATCTTAATCTAATACTGTTTTTTAAGTGCCAAAAGCATTTCCATGAAGACACGCTGCCATATACTTTGTTTCCAGCCTGACTGCTGTCAGTATGACTCACTTCTGTGTTCCAGCTCCCGCAGCGTTTCCGGGGCGACCCGGAGTTTGTCAATGTGTTCCCTAGCGACGGCTGCCCACTTCTGGAGAGAGTCCAGGGCATTCCAAGGCCGCGACATGTCAACCGTTATCAGCAGCAACGTGTTGCCGATTGAGTCCACTGGCACAGCGACTCCCTGCAGACCTTTGTGGTAAAGGTCTCCGTCTAATACCCAGGCATTACACCTGGCGTGGTCTTAACACACACATACACACACACACACACACAGTAGCAGATTAAGATAAAAACACACTTTTATTCAAAGTTACTGTTGGATTACTAAGTAATAACTTAGTAAGACACTAAGTAATGAAAAAAAGAGAACTGTAACCGGCTGCTGTTTACCATCAATGTCGTCGTCATGGACACTGAAGTAGAGGTATTCCAGTCCACGCCCTTTCATGTACTCCTCAACCCCCTGTAGCTTTGCAACCAAGGTGGTCTTCCCCGACCCCACCTCGCCTAAACACATACACAACATTTGTAAATAATAGATTTGCGGGAAGAAACTAAGGCATGCCACTGATTTCACTAATTTGATAAGGATAATATTGTACTTTTATTCATAAACCATAGAAGCTTTCATTTTGAATAACAGCAGGAATTTAAGTTTGGTTAAAGGGTGTTAAGTAGTTAACTAACTGAGATCAGCCAACACACCACTGCTGAAAATCTATTATAATGCATGAAGCCGTCAACTGCAAAAAATAAAGGACTAAAACTAAAAATTACTTCCATTATCCATTATTTTGCACATTGCTCTCTCATTTGATATGCTAATCATTTGTTATATGAAATGCTAATAAAACAGAGAATTCACAATTTTTTTAAGTCCAAAGTGACATAATTTTTTTAATTGTATTTTTCTACACATCAGACAGACCCCTAAAGAATATTCATTTTATTAAAACAAAGAAAAAAAATAAGAATCAATGCTGAAGAATGTCATTGATAGAAAAAATTACTCAAACCATCAACTCCTTAACAAACAGCTGCAGATATATTTAAGCCCTTCACACAAGTACACAGAGTAAATATTTGCTGTAAACAATTCAATCACGTTGACTATACCCACATAGCTTCATTGTATATAGTCTGCAGTCTTCATTAAGGATAAACAGCATTGGTATGCACATAACGACAGTTTTTCAGGCATTGTTGCTTGTCTCAAAGCTGAATGCATGACATTGTTATTGTTCTTGTGCATGTTATGAAGTCAAAACTGCGTCCATTCCCGCACTGTGCCATATTATCCAACAGAGGGGTTCAGTGCATCAGAAAGCAGAGCTTGCTGTTGTTATCACAGACAGCGTAACAGACAAATGGCTTTATAGCCACACTTAACATCGGTAACCAACTCGATGATTAGCTGGAATGGGTAGCAGGCTGCGGAGGATTATCTCAGGCGGATGTGTAACGGTGTGTGTTTGTGTGCGTGGTCAGCAGCGGGACAGGGAGGCACCGTGTCTGCTTCAGTCACATAAAGCCCCGTGGCCCCGTTTACAAAACACGGGCTGATGGTTTGTCTTGTCCCTTCAGCATCATCTCCAACCTAGCCGCTGCTAGCATCACTGGATGCTAGAATGACTTGCAGGGTTTCAAAGAGGCCCGATTCTCCCTCATAAGATGATGAGGTTGAGTGTGTGTGTGTGTGAGTCCTTGCGCCTGTGTATGCGCTCAATAAAATACACCTGTCTCTCTCTGCTAGCCGACGCACCCGCTAGCATCCGTGAACACAAAAGCACATTTGACTCACGCCAAGCTGACAAAGCTATCGCGCAGTATCTAACAAGTCTAATATTGCCAAGATGAGATGAACACAAGCTCTTGGGCTATTCAAGCTAACGATGCCTATTGGCTAGCCAGAAGACTGCAGATACACAGACATACATACACATAGATACATACCCATAACCAAGACATTTTTCCCCGACGGTAGCTTAGATCTTGAATGGGTTGACACTTCACTCAGGATGGTTGACCTGCAGACAGAAGAGTCCCGTTACAAAACGGCCAAACAAGGCTTGTTTATTCACAATCAAACAACAACTGACAGCGAGCAGCTAAAGCGAGCTAGTGCTGCTGTGTCACCAGTGTCCACTCAGTCTGATGCTGATGCTAGCTAGCCACGTTAGCAAACTAGCTGTCAAACCATCCTCCTCCCAACACAAAGGACCCTTTGCGCCCACAAACCTTGCTCTCAAAAACCCAGCTCAAATTACATATAGCCCACCATAAGTCCTGTCCGTCATCTTCCTCCGGGTTGGAGGTCTCCAGTGTGCTCTTAGGTCCAGTTGAGGTGGAGGATAATAATGCACTCCTCCCTGTAGTCGCCATCTTCGCAGGGTTTGTAAACCGAGCGGAGCGCCCGGATGTAGCGGCTGTGTGCTAACCTAGCCTGGTGCACCGCACGCTGTGGCCGGGGCGTGGTCCGCCCGCACAAAGCTGGGGTCCCTGCGCCAGACATGAAATGATCTCATCCACAAACGGACAGATCTGGACCGATCATACACACACAGTTTTGTTCAGAAAAAAAATGTCTCCAGCTGTGTTTTCTACACATGTCCACTGTAAAATCAATCTCTGCTAAAACAGAAAATCAATTGATTTATATTAAATGTAATGTGTGTGTTAAGTGAGACGCGACTAATGGATACATAGCTTAATCAACCAGATAGTCTAGTCGTGCAAAACCAATAGGCTATTTTTCATTATAAAGCATGTTGCCACATTATTTGCTTGTCGTGGACGATTTATCAGAATAAATGGGCTTTTTAAAGAGCTTACTAATCCGTTTCAGGCAAAATATCCTCTTAAATTTGTTGCCTCCTAAAGCAATGCCTGATTTGTGAATAATATGGCACTGGGCCTAAACCTACAGGATAGAGATAAAACTGTAGGCTAATGCCATGTAAGATTTGGATGCACCTCAAACGGACTAGACTAAATGCATTAACTATAAACACTGAACTGAACAGTGGGAGCAGAACACATTTAGATAAGAAAATGTGATGACATAATAAATTCAAGTTATGCATCTTAAGGCTACAAGTTGAATACATTCGTTTAGTTTTGAGCAATTTGGAGTTGGTGAACGTTCACAATTTAAAAAAAAAATCAGTTGAGAAGTATTTATTCGTATTGCACCTGTCATACAGGTAAGGCCTATTACATTTCTCAGCGACAGCTAATGACAAGACGGTATAAATCTTGTAAATCAGTTCCAAATCAATGCACACGAAAACATAAATGATAAAAGTGAAGTCATTCATATAAGAAATTAATGAATAAATGGCTAAACGTTGAAAGTAGACCAACAGAGCCATTGTGTTCGTTTTTTTCAGCAGCAAAATGGCCTCATACACTGTGCTAAAACGTTTTAAATTCACCTGAACCAATGAATCTGGTGAACAGCGTGAACTTGAAATTAACTACCAAGTGGTCTCAGGTGTGTGGTCACCGCTTATTATAAAACCGCTGAGGCGCATCGCAGCCAATAAAAGCTGAGAACCAGGACAACAATGTTATGTTGTGTGTCCTTTGAATGAAAGAACCACGAGATGGCGCTGATGCACCGTGCTCAGAGGCTGCTGATCCTCTGGTACGGTGCGCTTCCTGCGGCCCCCGATGGAGCCAGCGGATTACAAACTCCAGTTAAGTGGCGCACCGTCCTCCTCCTCCTCCCCATCGTTCACCCAGAGTAAACCCAGGCACACGGAGCGCATCCTCACCGCGCTCGCCCTGTTGGGAATTAGAAAGCAGCTCTATTTAGCTGTCAGCGTTAAAACGGTTGAGCTTTGCAGTGTGAGGTTGAGGGAAAAACATATAGACAAGGCGAGTGAGGAAGAGGGAGATGGGTCCGGAGGCGGTGAGGTATCCGTGATTGTCAAGTAAACGGCGGTGAAGTTCCTCGGCTCCGCTCGGATCTTTTCTCCAGGTCGTTGAGGTGAGTTTTCTCTCTGCAGGAGGAGATAGGAGCAGCCTGATGGTGCATCTCGGTGCATGAGAGCTGCGCATCCCAAACATTTGCCCTAGACCTTTTTTTTTTCTGTATTGTGCTTTAAATGAAAGACATATGTGATGACATCAGATGTAGCTTGGTAGAAAAAAAATCTGCTTTATATGTATTGTTTGGCAGCTTGTGTGACTTTGTGGGGTTTTAAATCATCCTTAAGAAAAAAAAATAGACCATTCTTACTATGAGGCAAAAAAACTGTCAAATACCTTGTTGACTACTCATAGAAATCCTCAGCTTTACATTTCTTATATTGGAGTGCAATAAGACAAGATAAGCCCTATGTGAGAGGAGGATCCGCTTGGTTTTCTGTCCCTCTCGCCCCTCTTCTTTATTCACTCTCACTTGCCTGCCTTTCTCCAGTTTTTTTCTCTCTCACTCCATCCCTCTAATCCCCCTCTCACAACCTCTGTCTCTCTCACTCTCGCTGGTTCTCTTCCTCCGTCAGCCCTAATAACACTGAGAGTTCGCAACACCAGACTGCTTCACTTCTGATACTCCTCTCTGTCTTTTCTCAGACCCGGCTGCCTTTTATGTTACCAATCTCTTAGCTGAGCATACTGCTGTCACCTGCTGTGATTAATTGCCTATTCTATACAGGGTTGCAAAACATGTCACATAGTTCTTTAGCTTATGCCTGTTCTATGGCTGCGTGTCAGTCCTCTTTGTCTGTCAATCAATATGACCAAGCAATTACAGTGTACCTTAGTGCTACGGACCTTCCTGTGGTTGAATCATTAGTGTCACATCTGTCACAGTCACTTTACACACGTGAACATGTGAAGGTGAGTGGGTACACAGATTAACGTTTACTTGCGCGCACGCACACACACACATGAAGCTAAGAGTCATGGCAATAGAGCTACGGGATGATTGATTGTCACAGTGTGGAGAATAAGAGCCGACAGTGAGGAGCCTTGGAATGATTTTAGGAGGTCTTACACCGCCCAGCAATCAACCCTCACTATTCTGGTTTTTGTTCCGTTGTTATTTTGATTTACGCTCAAATTTTCAGAGCACACAAACCCCTCAGTTATGAAGCCTTCAGCCTCACGGATCATTCTGCAGTTTTTACTCTTTTTTTGCTTGAGACTATCAACAGGGTAACAGTGAGGTGATGCAAGTTTCTGCAGTAATGTATTTTGTCAAATTATTGAAACACGCCCCTTTTAAAGATAACAAACTTGTACAAACTGGGGGGTAAGAAACACTATTAAACCCTTAACTTGCTCTGAAGTATACATTTGAATAGCATGACAGAAATATCCTGGTCAAGCCACTATTTGGGACTTTTTTCCCCCCAAGAAACTATTGCAAGATCCTGTGACAAAGTGTGATATGAAAATTCATCATCACTTCCAGAAATGTGCAACACATGTGACAGCTGACGATCTTTGTACAATACAGTAGCTGTAGAAAATCTTCCACATCCTTCGTCACTATCAGTGTCATCTGCTGTCAACCGGAACAGACGGGCATCTGCTGCATCCCTCACACACATACACACACACACAGAAATGTACCACCATGCAGTGGGAGCACGGGCGGAAACACAACCAACTACACGCCACCTACACACAGGTCTGCTGTATGTCACACACCTGCCCTGTGGCTCTGTCCACGTCCGGTTCTGTGCGTACAACCTGTTTAATGTGCTTAGCTAAAAATAATCTCCACCAGCCAACACACATAAAACATGAATTATGGAAGACGGAGGGAGAGAGAGAGACATTCAGGTCAGAGTCAGACCCAGTTCCGAGAGCTTTGTTCCCTAAGGATGATACTACTAGACCGCTGCATTAATATTCAGTTTGTACCATCTTGCACATCAGAACTGCGGTTTATTCTTTAGTTTGCACAAACTGGACTCAAGGCTACTCTGTGTACAGTTTGGATTGGGACCACGGATGCATGAAACTTCAGATTAATTATACACACAATGCAGTGTTTTCAATGTGATAGTTGTAATTTGGTTTAAGTGTGAGCTGTCGGCTATAGGCTTGTTAGGAAAGTGTTGAATTATTATTGATTGATGCCTTTGTTAGTGTACTTCTGTGCAGTTATATTATTATTAGAAGAGGGTGAGGCTGGTTCAAAACCACTGTTACATCTTTCCATTAAATGTGAAGGTACAGTCAGAAGATGGCTAGCTCAGCGTAGCAAAAGAAGTGAAGGGAAAACAGCACGACTGGCTGTGTCTAAAGATAACAAAATCCACCAAATCCCAAGGTTTTGTATGAAACAAAGAAATAAGACATTAAGTCTGAATAAATGAGTAGTAAAAGATGCTGATTGTATTTTTCCTTTTTACCTTGGAGCTGTTTTAAGTCTTAACGCTAAGCTATCTTACAATTCAAACAATTCCCTTAAAGGTCCTTCGAACTCCAGCAGGTGTTTACAGTACATCTAGATAATTATCACTCTAGTCACGTTGGAGGTGGGTGGAGTTATGCTTCAAAATTGCACTGAGAGTCCATGTTCCATTAGGAGCTGTAAAGGAGTAGTGGTGGTCCAGTCGAACAAGTGTATCAAAACTAAAGGGAGAGTGAGGAAGATGTCAATCAAGCTGAGTCTGCAAACACCCACATCGTCCTGAAAAAAAAGTCTAATTTAGCAGAATAATTGAAAACACCTGTGTGGGTGGTTGATGGATGGATGTGTAGGACCTTTAAGGCTGGGAAAGCTATCCCTTGTAACCCATTAAATGTTTTTTTTTTCTCATGTGAATGTGATATTGAGCATCATTGCTCCTGTGAGATCTTCTCTCCTAGCACATTTACTGGCCTCAAATTAAAGTGTGATTTAGTTATAGAAGAATTAGCTTGGCATCAGTCGGGGCTTGAGTACAAGAACTCTCACCTTGAACTGATGAAAAGCGGCACATTTTTCAGCATTTATTGTGACGATTAAGGGCTGTAAAATGTGATTTAAACTCATTTGTTTGATGTTTAGGAGTTCTTTTCACACTATCAGGATAAAACTGTCTGCATCACAGCCATTAGATGCTTGATAGCGTTCTATTTAAGGCCTGTGAACATTATACACTCTCTGGAAACCTGAGCAGAAACCTGGTGATTTGTTCTGGTTACTCAGCAGAGCACACTCTGTGTATGTGCAGTTTGTGCACTTGAATTTGCTTATCTGCATAAAGAATTTGTACATACATCCCAATCTGTGTCTGCACTGACATTTTAAATGTTATTCTGTGTGTGTGTCTGTGCTTATGCAGTACAGTATGTGTGCATATTTGTGTTTTTTGGGGACCTTGTCTGGTATTCAGTGGCTTCACAGTCCTGACCTTGAACGGTTTGAGTGCTGTCTGCTTAGTCAGGGCCACTGCATCAGCTCAAGTCAAGCAAACAACCCTTCAAATGTACTGCAGTGCAAGAGATTTTTTTACCTGTCTATCCATTCATATAGACAGCTATCTGACTTACTATCTAGCCAACTGGCTAACTATCAAGCTAACTAACCAGCATCTACCCATCCAGTAACACTTTCTTTTATCCTCTCCTTCTCTCCTTTCAGTGTTTGATTGTGTGTTCAGCATGAGTAACATCTATGAGTCTGCAGAGGCCACATTGGGCTTCATCAGCTCTCCATGCCTGACCAAGGTGGAGCTAAGAGTGGCCTGTCGGGGCATCTCGGACCGCGATGCTCTCTCCAAACCCGACCCTTGTGTGGTGCTGAAGATGCAGTCGCACGGGCAGTGGTTTGAGGTACAGTAATGGGGTGGAAGGAAGGGTTCAAGTGTGTGTGTTTGTGTGTGTCCCCCATTCAGGAAGACTGCTTCATAAATGAAAAATGAAAGTATTAGGGCCACAGGTGTCCTTGCTCGGGATACTCATTCACCCATTATAAGACATTCGAAATGACAGCTGCGGGTTTGTGAGTCTGCATGCATGTGTGTGTGCAGTTCTATATCTACACATTGCATCTTGTCACTGTGATATAAATTAGAGTGGCATCTTAAGTGCATTTTTTCCATACGCGGTAGGAAACAATACAGCCCACGGAAATGAATGGCAACATTGTGGCCTGTAACCTTGAACTTTGAACCCTTTCACAAATGTTTCTTCACAGTTCTGTGGGTTTTTCATGCTTCCATTGTGCGACAATGCTTATTCAATCAGCAGCGCTACTGTCTGTGAAAAGAAGTATCTTCAAGAGGACTTTCATTTAGCTTTGTAACATTTACATTGAACATTTTCATAATCTTCACCATTTGTCCATGACCTAATGTGCAGTCAGACTCGGATCGTGTCTTCATTTGCTCCTGAGGTTCTGTTGCAGATAATTCGTATGAATTTCCGTAGAGAACATTTGAAATTATCCAAGCGCGTCATTGGATTTATGTTTGACTAAATGATTGTGTGTAATCAACGACTTACGCTATCATGCAGAGCTGTGATTGTGTCGCTAACACTCTCAAAGTAAATTGCCGGTTGTGTTTGGTTCTTCTAAATTATAGATGCTAATTGTCACGGAAGGCAACAGAAGTCATAACTTTTGTGGTTTGGTTCATGGATTGCATTTTATCTATCCAAATGCTTTTGCCAACTTGAAATGGAAAGTGTGCTGGTTTAGTTTCTTTGTTTGTCTTCGACTTCCAATAACAAGTTGTCTCCCCCAGTCGATTTGATATTAAAATAAGGAGAGGACCAAACTTGTTACTTCCTAAAGTTGTAGGCAGTTTTACTGGGCTCATTTTACACCATAAAATGCTTCAAATAAAAGGAGACAACATTTTCCTAAAGGAAATTGAGTAGGACTTGAAAAATGGAAAAGAAAAAGGAAGAGAAATACTACTGAGTGTTCCACTTGCTCTCATTTTCATCAACCTTCTCCTTCAAGGACGTAAGATGGATATTTCTTACTTGAAGGAATCTCTTAATCCCATGCATGATACATGTATTAGCTGAACTTTGTAGGGACACAACACAAGAGAAAAGATAAATCTAGAGAGGGTCTTTTTCTCTCTCTTTTTTGCACCCCTATTCCAGAGCACATACAAACGTATGCTGAGTGCTGAGTCTTCCCTTTAAATATGTAGATACACACACCCACGCATGCATGCACATCTTCACACTGTAAGTGCTGCTGTGACCCACACAAGCTGGCGTAGACACGACCATTACACACATAAACACATACATACAGACACACACTCACGCACACACACTCCATTTCCACAGGGGCTCAAGATCAAGTGCTCAGAAAGTAGCGCATTGCTTTGTCTTTTGAGACTCCACAAAAAGCTATTGAGTGTACAGTGTGCTGAGTGTGTGTCTGTGTGTGCTTGTGTATGTGTGTAAGAGAGAGAGGGTTTGTGTATGTTATTATAAGCACTTTCATGCGAGTGTGGCAGTGGGCAAATGTTATCACTGCCCATCAGATTTAGAATCTCTTAATTAGATAATTGCTGAGGGAGAATATTAAGCTACTGAGTGTATGTGTGGATGTCTGTTACTCGTGTTGTGAGTTCTTCAATCTGTTTACACGGTAACAATGCAGGAACTAGCCTGATCTTGTATTTTTTTCTCCAGAAAATACAAGCAAGTCAATGTTTTGTCCATAGAAGGAAACACACCGCTCCTCATGTGTGTGTGTATGTGTTCTTTTTGCATTTATGAGATGCCAGCTTATTGAGGTAAGTGTCAGAAAAAAAGGCCAAATCTGTTTGTGTGCATTTGTTGAGTCTGCTGGTGTGCCATTCACTTTTTGTGTATAAATGTGTGTGAGTGTGTGTGTCAAAAGGTTATCAGCAATAAAAGGGACCCAGTCGTTCCTGCTAGCTTTGGATAGGATCTGTTGGCAGCTCTGAGACAGACTTTTGTTCGTTTCTCTCTGCCTTTCTGTGTCAGGCAGTTAGAGAGAAGAAAATGTGAGATCAATGTTGCAACTTCAGTCACTTCTCTGTGTAGTCAAACAGCTTGTGTGATTTTAGCCATCAAGAAAAATCCATATTTGCAATTCTCAAGTTGATAAGTGTAAACAATGTGGTAATGGGTATTTGTGGTAATTGCTGCGGTGCTGAAGACTCTGCCGAGGTTCACAATCAATGCACAGTGGCAGTGTGTTGAGTGTTGACTGAAATCTTTGTGCCTCAGTCCATTTTAAAAAGACCATGAAAAACTCTATTTCAAGTGTAACTGCCAACATTGAAAACTATGCTAATATAGTAAGTTAGTAAAAAAAAACACAACTCTCACATAGCCACACCCTTGAATACCAGTTGATTTAAAAAATAGTGTAACACAAGGATAATATGAGCTTTAGTTGTTTCTTTCAGATATTGTGAGCCATGTAAGATTTCTGTGGTCTTACATGTAGCTGTAAAATAGCCACGCAATTAATGTTTTATTCAACAAAAACAAGTCACAATAATTAATATGAGAGTTTAAGGATTAAAAAATCAATACCATTTTCAAGGTTAAAACATCGGACCATATAGATTTAATGTAGATCTACTAATTAGGGACTGAGCCCGTAAGGCATGGATCCTTGCCTGGAGGGAAAGGTCCTTATTGTTATTATACTGTTTCTTTCCTTATTATTTGGCCACTTAAAACCTAAATATGACCCCCTAAACATGCTCAAAAGCACTTAAGTTGCCATGCGCATCATGTCTGTCCAAAAATTTTTATAAAACATAATGACTTGCCCTAAAAGTGCCAAAATTTGCTCTCAAGCACCACCAACTTTTGCTTACATTTCTCCTCTCCTGCACTCTGGCAGTCATATAACTCACTCTGGGGACTGGAAGATTCCACAGCACACACACATTTTACAACCTGAGGAGGAGCAAAAAACGTTTTAGAACTTAAACTGTAATATCTTGAAAACAGTACAAGATGGCAAAAACATGTAAAAACAAGATCTATAAGTCAAAGTCTTGAGACTCCTTTAGGATTTGAATGAAGCCTGTAGCTAAAGCATGTTTAACCAGCCCACGCCCAAACAGGTGTGGGTTTGATCTCTCCACTGGGTTAAATGTAGATTTCTGTCTGCCTGCAAACAGGACTGATCCCCACACAACTGAAAGTACATATGCCCATCACACAGACAGGCTCACTTGTTCATGCTCTGGACTTTCAAAATAAAAGCCCACAACACTTTCAAAATAAAAGCTCTTAAAATTGAATAATTGTCTAAACTTCTACACTTGCATGCCATGCAATAAATATCATGACCGATGGGCCAGAGTGCAAGGTCCCAACCAACACTGCTTCCAACTTTAACTTATATTTATTATAGCATTCCTGTAAGACATTTTCCATTAACCACCTCTCATTTCGATAATCCTTTGATTCTACTGTTGCTAAAATCGTTCCTGAAATCTTAAAAAAACCTCACTTTCACACAGGCTTATGGCTGATTTGGTGTGTGTCTGTGTCCATATGTGTGTGCATGTCCATGCTTGCATATGTGTGTTTTGCAGGTGGACCGTACAGAGGTTATTCGCAGCAGTAGCAGCCCTGTCTTCTCCAAGATCTTCCTGGTGGACTATTACTTTGAGGAGGTCCAGAGGCTCCGCTTCGAACTTCATGACATCAGCTCTGGCAACAACGGCCTCCGTGATGCTGACTTCCTGGGAGCCATGGAGTGCACCTTAGGGCAGGTCTGTGCAAATGAGGAGCATAAACGACACATGCAGATTCTCCTTGAAACTTCAGTAGTCTCGTGGACACTTACTGTAACCGTGTAACATGTGGGTCATGACTGCTGTTACAAATTACACTCTTTACTGTTAGCGTCTCCCTCTACTGCATGTTGTTCATAAAAGAGACATATCCAAAGAGTCAGGACTTTATGGCTTTGATCATGAAACATGTTCACTGGGTCATTGCACAAGCTTTGATTTCATATAAGCTTTACATCCGAAGATATACAGTGAATCCTCGCTATAACGCGGTTCACCCTTTCGCGGCTTCGCTGTTTCGCGGATTTTTTAGTGCAATTTGAATTTTGCATGCTTTTTTTTTTTTTTACAGCGTATGAGCGCGCTTTGTGTTCTGCGTCCTGAGATTTGAACTATGAGAGTGTATAAACATGAGAGAAATGTGAGAATATGTTAATGTCTGTCTGAGAAAAGTGTATACGGTGTGTGGTTAGGGGTTTTACAGCCTTAAAACATATCTAATAATTGTAAAAAATAAACTACTTCTACAATAGACTACTTCGCGGATTTCGCCTATCGCGGGTTCTTTTTAGAACGTAACCCCCGCGATAAACGAGGGTTTACTGTATTAGAGCAAATTCCCCTGAAGGGCCAGAGTATGATGAGAGCATGCTGGTGCAGGTGAATGCACGACAGGAGGGTATTTAGGTGCATCAGTGCACATACAACCTGTATGTTGCATTTAACTACTACATCATGCACAGCGGGTGTTGTGTTTACTGGTGTAGAAGATGCATGCATGAATGCTTTGGAATGTGTAATCTTGTGTTCAGTGCTTTTAGTTTGTTGGGATATTAAACATATATATCGGGCAGAGTTTACTGTAACAGTGAAAGTGTAACTTTATGATTGAATAGATAAACTTCAGCCATGAATGGAATCCAAATGTAATCTTTTCTCTTGATGGCAGCTACAGTCGCTATTTGCAGTTACATTGCTGTCTTTTTTTCTGGAGTCCTTAGTTACGTAAAACCCTGAGGGTGCAAACGATGTTGCATATGCTAATACATATGGCCTTGTTTCTGCCTTAATGGTGTTGTTGCTCATTTTAATGATGTAGATGGAATCAATATGTAAAGGTTTGCATTATTTACATGCATCATAAATATCCCAGATCATTTAAAAGGAAAATTGTATTTGCAGAAATACTCATGAACAAGTTGAGTAAGTTGATTTCTGAAAATTACCAGCTGAGTCATGCTGAGAAGAGGGGAAGAGAAAGAGAGCAGAATGGACAGAAGTCCAAAAAATACTAAAGTGCTTATTTCCACTTCTTATTGTCAGAGACGCTATCAGCAACACAAAGCTGGTGGATTTTTCAATAGTTGGGAGAACTGAGATAATTGACATGGTAGGGGAGGATTTTGAAAGCAAGAGCCAGGGAGGTTTACTGAAATGGGATAACATGCTGCCAACATTTTGTCTCGGTCTAAACAACAACAGTCTTGATGCTGCTGTCCATCCAGAGTGCTGTTAGGAAAAAGAGAGCATTTTATCAGTGCAATATTAAAGCCTCACAGGCAAAAATTCAGATCAGTTATAGTAACTGATCTGTTAATGAATCCATTAATCATAAAACTATCATCATGACAACCGAGACACATAGCAGAAGGGGTGAGTTGAAATTGTGTGTGTGTTGCCATTTGTTGCATCATTGTGTGAGTTTGGATCTTTTTGTGTGCGCAGTAGCAGTCATCACTGGAAAAGTAGCCAGGGGGAGTCTTCTCACAGATGCACTGTGTCAGCGTTATTCAGAACTTGCTGTTCTTAAAGAGGCTCTAATCAATATTTACATTACCAATGGATTACATACAGTATATGTGATAAAGCCTCAGAGAATTATCCCCACATTGCCCCCCCAGCTCTGCAAAACTTTTATATGTCTTTTAGTTAATTGTTTTGATTAGCAAGTTAACATGTGTTATTGAGCATTTAGCAGCTGAAGAGTCAGAAATCTTCTCATAAGTTGGCAGTATAGCTAAAAATGTGGTCAAATGTACTTTAAATCATTTGAACCAGTCTTTATTATTACAATATAAAATTCAGTATTTTTAATGCACAGGTCCTATATGGTCTGGTTATGATCCCCGCTTTTCACACAGGCAGCCCAAACTCTCATTATGGGAACAATTTCAGATCTGTCAGTAAACAATTATGCTGCCACGAAATCTTGCATAGCATCAATTCACTTTCACAGAACTCATCAGACCCTCATATAGGAATTGTGTTTTACTTTGTGCTTAAATTGTCATCTTTCTCCTTTTAAAATATAGTTGAAGACAAGGGCCATTTCCTCTGTTTCAGTTTGGATTATTTTTAATTAAAAAAGGAAGTGCTTTCACGCTTTCAAACCTCATTCTTTATATCTAAACTGAACACAGAAAACACTCAGATTTGTGCACTTTTGTTACATGCAAGCTTTCAGTCATCAGACAAAGTGAGCAAACATGCGTATATGTTGGCACACACACAATTATTGGCCCCTGATGCGAAACACCTGTGAATCACTTTTGGTCTTTGGATAGTTTGGACGGTGAATCACATGATTCCCTGTAAATGTCAATAAAGCATACAAATCCCACTGAGATACCTCACTGTGCAACTGTTTTCGCAGTTGCCACGTGCTTTTAGCTTATTGTATCAAGTAATTCCTCCATGTGGATGACACACAGTTAATTATACCCACCTCTCCTTGTAAATTTGAGCAGCCACTTATAGTACAACACCTGGCCAGCATCAAAACTGTAGTAGGTGAAAGAGACAAGGAGCTGGCAGATCAAACCAGAGATACAACACCAGAGAAAATTACATTTGACAGGTAGTAAGAAAGGTGACCCCACCATGCTGCTTTATGTTGATTAGATGTGTTAATAGGCAGTTCATGCAAAAGCTGATGACACCAGGGTGACACTAACAGGACAAAGCTGCCCCTCGGAGGTGAGTTGAGTTCCACGTCTGTGTTTCTGTTTGTCTTTAGATCGTCTCTCAGAGGAAACTGACCAAAGCTCTGCTCAAACAGGGAAACACTGCCGGAAAGTCCTCCATTACGGTATGACACTGTGTCAGCACACGGCAGTTACACACACACACTCAGACATGCACACACGCACACACACACACACACTCAAATCACACATCCACCACTTCTTGCACTCAGACACTCTGATGTTAATTAATTTGATGATGTTGTCTGTTCAATCTGTTCTGTTCCTCATTTCCATCTCATTTTCGCTCACCTCCTTCCTCTGCCTCTCTCTCTCTCTCTCTCTGCATCCCCTCCAACTCCTCTGCCTCCTCTTCCTCTTCCCCCAACCATTCAAAAGGTGACAGCAGAGGAGTTGTCTGGCAATGACGATTATGTTGAACTCTCCTTCAGCGCTCGTAAGCTGGACGACAAGGTTTGTGTGTCTGCTTTGGACTGAAAGACTGAAAATTAGAGGAGAAGAATTAATATTCACAGATAGAAGTTAGTTTGTGTGTGTGTATGCGTGTGTGTGTGTGCGTGCGTGCGTGCATGTGTGTGTGCATGTGCTGTCTGGGAGGTGCATTCATGTGAAGTGGTATGTGGATGGAGGGCTGTGGGATTTTGTGAGGGAGCTAACACTCAATACACAGAAGAACAATCTGGCCTTGGAGGACGCCTGCTGAGATAGGTGTTCACCCCCACCCCCACCCCACCCCACCCAACAACCCCCTCCTATCTCACCCACCCAACCACACACACAGATAACTATATTAATTTTCAGCCTCCACAGACACACACTCACATACCCACGGCCATGGATGACTAATCCAAACAAGTTTTGCCTTAGGGGAAAGATGGAAGAAAGCAGGGGAGGGGCGGATAAATTGAAGAGGACAGGAAAGGGATGGATAGAAGAAACAAGAAAGAAAGAGAGAGAAAAATTGGGTGAAATAATGCTTCTGTTATTATATGAATGATTTATGGTGATCAAAGGCAAATCTGAGGCAAAGCCTTACGTGCCTGTTTCTCTTTTTCCTCTGAAGGATTTTTTCAGCAAATCAGACCCTTTTCTGGAGATTTTCAGAATAAATGATGATGGGACCGAGTCCCTCGTACACAGAACTGAGGTAAACACGCACTTGACAAACATATGCATGCGTCATTTACAGCATCAGACCTTTGATTAACAAAAAACTGTGACATTTTTGTGCACTTTCATGCTTCAGACCGTTATGAACAACCTGAGTCCAGTTTGGAAATCCTTCAAAGTTTCCTTGAACACGCTCTGCAGCGGTGACCATGACAGGGAACTAAAGGTGAGTCTGCAATTATAACTATTTTTTTGCAAGTTTAAATAGCTGCAGCATCACTTCATTCAACATCCAAAGTTTAGCTTAAATTTAATCTAAAACCATCTAAGCATGCAAAAACCTTGGCCACAGCTTTCTCTGATATTAAATCATCCCCCAGGGACACATTACCCATTGAAAAAAAAAAAGAGGCCGTACAATACCCCAAGGCCTGCAGGTGTTTCTCTGCAAGGTGTTTTTATTTGTGCAGCATACAAATTATGGGATTTGTAAGACATAAGCTCTACCAAAATGCTTCATATCCTTCCTATACGGTCACAAAGCAGCCTCAATCGTCTCTTCCTATTTTCCTCTCAGGGAGTTGAGTTTAGGTCATGTGCTGCCTTTCCTGTTGTCAGTGTGTTATTTAAAGAGTCGGACGGGTGTGAAAGAGCTCAGTGGTCGTCCTAAACTCTCACCTTTACTTGCCAGAAAAGATCTGCGTGCGCGCGCCTGCCTGTGTGAATATGTGCTAAAGCGGCAGCCGCACAACAGCTCTGAACAGTTATTCTTTTGCCATGAATAAACATGAGCTTGTTCATTAAATATTCAAAGGCGTCTTAACTCTGCATGGCTCCTGACAGCAGGAGAAAGAGCTCGCACACTCACACACACACTCACGCACACAAACACACGCACATGCACGCCATCGGCTATGGTTTCCAGGGCTACCTGTTTGAAGCATCAGAGCTACAGTGAGAAGTGGCAGGGCAGAGATTTCTATTCACACCGGTGCTTCCTTTTCACTGGACTCTTAACTGACCAATGCATAAATGCATAACCCTCCTCTGCAGAGTGTCTGTCTCCCCTTTTGTATGTTTCCTTATCTGGTTCTCAACCTCCCTACTTTTCTTTCCCTTCCGCCCTCCCTCCCTCCCTCCGTCTGTCTCTCTCTCTCTCTTTCCTACCTCCATCCAACAGTTAGTATTCAGCAAATGGGCCGGAGATTCTTAATTTTTTCATTACTCTCCCCACATGCTCCCAGCAACTACAAGTGGAGGCAAGGCTGCAAAAGCGTGCACTTCCTTCCCTGATGTGCAAAAACACATATAAGCACACAAGCCACTAATGATAAAACAGAGGGAAAATAAACTTCAAATGCAGGAAATTGACAGCTTAAGTGGGGGGGGTAAGGGGATTACAGCTCCTTGTTAATTTTTAATTAAGTGTTGTTGGATTGGTTTTGATGGCTGGATGTTTGGGTGACCTCAGGCAAGGAGGTCACTAAGCTCGAGAGCAAAATGACCCATTCAAAGCCATAAACCTTCATGAGCATTTCTTCCGTGACAACGTGCTTCTCCGCTGACAAACTTTATTGAGTGTTATTGATTGTAAACTCTGCAGGACAGTCCAGGTATTGGTGTCTTTTGTCATCTTTTTAAAATGATGGGGCTGTTTCTTTATGATGTGCTAAACCTCGGCCCCCCCCGACCTGCAGTTTTCACCAGTGATTGAGGCCATTTTTCTTGTCTAGTAGCTCCTTTGAGAGAAATAAACTATTATGCCTAAACACACATACACACACATAAATCTGTCTCTTAAGCTGCGTCCCTCTCAGCATCCTCAGATTAATATTTCACCGCTCCATTGCCCCCCCACCAACAGTGCCTTATCAATCATTCAGCATGGCATTTCCCCGCATGCCATGAGTGTGTGTGTGTAAGTGTGTGGATGTGTGTGCGTTTAGGTGACAGCAGCTGCGCTCTAACTGAATGGATGTGTGCGCCTGTGTATGTGTCCCTCTTTGTGTCTGTTCCAGTGCACAGTTTGGGACTGGGACTCTAATGGGAAACATGACTTTATTGGGGAGTTTCAGACCACCTTCAAGGAGGTGAGAGCAGAGCAGGAGGGCAAACAGGTAAGCAAAGACACTGACCGACTAAGCACAAATGAACTTAGATGGACAACAATTTGATAAGATTTAGATTTTTGCTAGTTCAAAATATTTTGAACTGTTACCAAACTTATATATATGTGAAGGAGAGTGATTGCACACACACATCACGTCGGTTCAAGGCCAGCCACATAACAGCATCAATATAAGGAAACAACATTGAGTGCACTCTTAACCCCACTTTTTATTACACTTTTTATCACTATTGATGAAAATGTATGGATCTGACTTGGTCAAACTGCCTGCAAAATGGAGAACACCGCCATATTTACAACATTATTAATAACAGGAGAACAAAACTTAAAGAAAATATATCGAGTTTTTGCAGAAGGGATCAAGCTTCATTATCTGAATTTTAGATCCCTTCCTCTTTTTCTATTGGCTTGGCACAATGTACATTTTCCAGAGTAGGTGATGTTGATGTTCATATCATGGACAATAACTGGAACTTCTTTTTTTCTGTGTTATGTCACTGTTAGTCGGGTTTTTTTTGCGTGCAGTCGGTTCTTTCATACAACTTTTTGCTAGCAAGCTAGTAGCCTCTGATGATTATATATGTGACTCATCAAGGAATGCATACTATTGAACAACTTAACAGTTAAATAGTTAAACTCAAAAATGTAAAAGTTGTTCGATATATCCTTATTGCCACTGAAAAGGTTGTATGAATACACATGCATTTGTAAATACACACATGCATGATGTCATAATCAAGACTACTGATTGCTATCAACAAAAAACTCTACCATTAATAAATCAATTGTTCAAAGAAAAACTTAATTTCATAACTTTGGTTCAGATCTTTTAGAGTTTTAATGGTAAATGTAAAAACTCTCCCATTAGAAAAGGAAGATAAATGCGTCCTCTCCTCTTCTTGACGTCCTAATGTGCTCTTTGCTGCAGTATCTCATAAAGGCCTTTTTTTCACTGAGCTGTTTCTGTTCCAGCTCATGCATCTAATTTCGAAACATTTGCTGCTTTTTGACAAAAAATAAATTGGTTCATAACCCAAAAAGTTGATTCCCAGCTGGAACCAAAAAATAGCAGGCTATCCTTTGTGTCCCTGAAGTGGAAAAACAAAATAGGCGTGTTAGATTCTACAGGTCGCTGTGCCCTCTGTTAATGATGTTCAGCTGATTACAATGCTTCCATTAAAAACGGTAGGAATTGTGGGTAATTGTTCTGTTGTGAATCTGCATGTGACGGACATGTTATTGTTCAGTCTTTCCACATGCACACACCACATCCAAAGTCGCACCACCAACCTTAACATGAATGTGTGTGTGTTTGGCCAGATCCAATGGGAGTGCATCAACCCTAAATACCAGATGAAGAAGAAGAATTACAGAAACTCTGGCGTTGTCATTCTCAACCACTGTAAGGTGAAGTAACACCTGTTTTTCTGCTTCCTGCCTAGAGTTTTCTTATATGTTTATATTCAGCATTTCAAACACATTGCTGTTTCCTTGAGATTCGACAAATATGTAGAAAATGTTTCTCTCCTCATATATCATCTGCAAAATATTTTGAATCCCGCATTGTTACATCAGTGCTTGTTTCCTACAGCGTTCTTCTCCTCTGCCTTTATTAGCACATTCCTAAGCTCCTTGTTACATTACAGGCACCGACTGTCAATTAAGGAAATAGTGTGAATCCAGCGGCAGGAATGTGTGCCGGTCACCTTCACGTCTGCATGCATGTGCATCCTCAGGCTTGACCCGCTCATAATCTGATCTGTAGCGCTACTAGTGGTCGAAAACTCCACAGGATACCTTAATATGTCAGTGAATTGCTTGGTTAATTAGCTGTTTGGATAAATAAATTAATTCATGTCAGATGACAGTGAAAATTGCCTGTCTCATGTTTCCCAAAGCTCAAAGGGATTTACAACCTACACTACGAAACCAAAGCTAATGATGCCTCATGCAACCCAAAACAATGAATCGATTCTCAAAACTGTCATAGGCAAATCTTTTTTTAGATAGCTAATTTCAAGTGTCACCACTGCTAAGACAGCTACATCCTTCTCATTCAGCTTTTATCACATCCAATCTCTACACTTCCCCTGACAGATCATCAAAATGTATTCCTTCCTGGATTACATCATGGGAGGCTGTCAGATTCAGTTCACAGTGAGTTTTGTCACATATAATCTCCTCAATATTTACAGCAGCATGCTATTGTCTGCACCATGCCCTGTCATGCTGAGCGTATGTGTGTGTATTTCTGTCCTAGGTGGCAATAGACTTCACAGCGTCCAATGGGGATCCCAGAAACAGCTGCTCCCTGCACTACATCCACCCCTACCAGCCCAATGAGTACCTCAAAGCACTGGTGGCTGTAGGGGAGATTTGCCAAGACTATGACAGGTAAAACTCAACAAATCAATCATGGTTTAGCTAATGCCAACACACACACACACACGCTGGAGTTTTCCCCTGAGGACTAAATCATTGGATGAAAGAGAAGAAAAATGGATTTTTACGTGTTTGTCATGTAAAAAGCCACGAAAATGTTCAATATTTCGCCTGTGATTAATCCCTCCCTCTGTACTTTTCACCATTTCTTTCAACAAACCCATTTTTTTCTCCAGTGATAAAATGTTCCCAGCATTTGGTTTTGGAGCACTCATACCGCCTGATTTCAAGGTAGGATATTCAGGATGTGTATGTGTGCATGTGTGCTCACAGTTGCAGGGAGGGGGGGGTGGCTACTTAAGGTTTTAGATCTCTTTGATCAACATGAAACGAGAATGCATCTGTCAATAAAACTGGGTCTGAACATGTTGTGCTTAGTGTTTGGTTTTAACAAGGCTTTGTGTGCTCTGCCCAACATGAAGGTTTCACATGATTTTGCCGTGAACTTTGATGAGGACAATCCTGAATGCGCTGGTAAGCTTTCAAATGAACCCACTTGTCTTCTTCACAGAAAGGTACACATTTATATACATCACAAGCCCAAAAGCTGCAGTATCACAGCTGAACGCCTCTCATCTCTCCCTTGCTGTCAGTCCCATATATTTCCCTCCATATCTGTCCTTCTATTTCACATACAAAAACACACAGGCATGCACACACACTTTTACACACACACACACAGCTGGGAGATTTGTCGCTATGCTGCAGGAAGTATTTCAAGCACTAAGATACAAAGAAAAACAACACTAATCTGTATGTGTGAAATGGGCTTCTGTGCTGCTTTCTCCACATAGCTGCATTCCTGTCGTGCAGGTGTGTGTTTGTGTGTGTGTGTGTGTGTGTGTGTGTGTGTGTGTGTCTGTCTGTCTGTCTGTCTATGTGTGTGTCTGTGTGTGTGTCTGTGTGGACCGCATGGGATTGAAAAATGCCCAGTCACCCCGGCAGAATCTGACATTTTTTTCACAGACACTTTTGCAAATTCAAGAACTTTGACTTGGTGAGGTCGTTACAGTGCAACATGCAGATACAAAGACACAAAGATAAATAAATAGACAGCAAAAAAAACAAACAAACATATATATGTGTGTTGCAGGGATTCAAGGTGTGGTGGAGGCCTATCAGAACTGCCTCCCCAAGATCCAGCTGTACGGGCCCACCAATATCGCCCCAATCATCCAGAAAGTAGCCTCGTCTGCCTCAGAGGAGATGCACACCAAAGAGGCCATGGTGAGGGAGAGAATTAGATAGAAAAAAAGGACAGACTGGACCATTTTCATTCTGCTGTTGTGGCTGTTGGTGTTTGCACTGATACAGAGGGAGACAAGGCGAAGACAAATAGCAATAAAAAGAGAAAAAAATAGACATCAGAGGAGGTAATAGATGGGACAAAGTAGAGCAAAAAAAGATGAACTGGAAAGCAGGTGGAAGTGATTGATATTAATTTAATTCCAGCCATAAATTTTAGAGCACAAATTCCCCTCTGCTTTATTACCTCCCGCTTCTTTCTGGCTCTCTGGTGGATTAGAATGAGTTTTATTCAAATTAGACCCTGACAAGAAGCCATTTTTAACAGAAAATTCCTGGAGCATTCTCCTCCCTCCCTGCATCTTCCTCCCTTTTTACCCACAAATTTCTCCCCATCTCACCAGGAATACTTCATCTTGCTGATCCTGACAGATGGCGTCATCACCGACATGGCGGACACGCGGGAGGCCATCGTGCACGCCTCCCACTTGCCCATGTCCGTCATCATCGTGGGCGTGGGCAACGCAGACTTCACAGACATGCAGATATTGGACGGAGACGACGGGATCCTTCGCTCACCAAAGGGCGAGCCAGTCCTTCGGGACATCGTCCAGTTCGTCCCCTTCAAGGACTTCAAACATGTGGGTGGCGGTTAGGAAAAGGGTAACATGCGAGGGACAGACGTCTTAAGTTTCGTGTCTTAAAGATTATAGAGCTTTAATTAATACATTTCAGGCAGAAATATGTCTGATTCTGTAGGGAAGTCATTCAACAGCAAGACATATACAAATGAGGCATTGAAGAAGAAAGCAGGACAGACTTTTGCACTAGATGCTTTCTAGGTGTTTTTGTACCTTGTCACTTCTTCACAGCCAGCATTAGTAGGGTGGATACTAAACAGTGCTGTAAAACTTTAGAGCTCGCTCAGGGTTACAAAATCAAAGGGAATAAGAAATGTGAGGTTATAAAAGAGTTTCTAGTCATAAAACATTAAGAAATTTCATATCAGGGCCAAAAGATTAAAACAAAGGCAATAAGCGGGGCTAAGTGACAATTTGAATATTTCAGTATCATAACCAGTGAACCACCAGATGTTCTTTTCTTTGAATAAACCAGCAGAATTATGATTAAGAGCAGTAGTGGGCTAATAGCAGCCCATCAAATCTGACCTGCTCACATACACATTTGGCCCCAAAGCAAAATGTGAAGTTTTTACTGATAAAATTCTCATCAGAACTCTATAATGCATTTTCACAAATCTATTGTAGATAAAAATGTAAACATAAAGCTCTTGCAAAACCCAATAAACATGGTGTCATAAACGATGCCGCTTCATGAAGCTGAGGCTGCTGTGCTGCATTCAGCAAAAGGCTATTAAAACAGTATTCACATTTTTTTTTTAAATGGGTCTGGTTTGATCACTAGATTGAGAAAAATAAACAATGCAAAAGTGAGCTAATGTAAAAACAATGTTATGGTTGTTAAAAAAATTGTAATGGATGTTGCTTTTTAACTAATTATTAAGCTCATTTGCTGACCACATGATTTTTCTGCATCTGCTTTTGCTTTCTACAGTTTAACACTTTGTATTATTCTTTAATAGCCACTTACACTGCTAAGCAAATAATGATAGTTTCAAATGGAAAAATAAACCCTTAAATTCAACAAAATTTTAATGCCACCACTGTAGCTTTATCCTCTGATCACACCGATTTGGGTCTCAGAAACATAAATAGAGGTCACTTGGTATGAAGGACTTCTTTTTAAGGCAACAACAACTCCAGCACTTTGATTCAAGCAAAAATAAAGCAGCTCATCCTTTTCTCTGGTCTGTCCTGTAACCAGGACAAACATAAAATGAGTCATTTTATCAACAAAAGCTTCTGTGACATCTGTCATCGGATATAATTCCAAACCAAACAAATACATCTGTTTAGTCATTACTAAATGGCTGTAGATGAAACAAAAACACATTAAAAACTTACAGGCCTGTTAAGTGTTGACTTTCCACTACAAATACTGAAAAATAGGCCAGTGGTTGAACTTATTGAACCCCGATTTAAGGGAAATGTGAGATTAAAGTAAACAGACTGAGAATCAGATATATATATACATATGTCTATTTTGATTATTCAAAAAGTATCCACTTGCAAACTGAACAACAGCTTTTAAAAAGTTTTACTTCAACAGAGACTGTGACTCTGTGTGTGTGTGTGTGTGTGTGTGTGTGTGTGTGGTGGGTGGATGCAGTGCCGTATTCACGGGGTAGCAAGTGTGAATGTGTGGGCGTAATATGCTTGGTGTGCTCGTCAAAACACATCAGCTATCTACTCACTGCGTGTGTGTGTGGGTCCCTCTCGGCTGGCATTAATTTTTCCTGGCTTTGACAGGGTGTGTTTGCCTGGGTCTGTTATGGTGAGTCAGGTCTGTGACAGTTTGAGAAATCAACTAATTACATCGAGCTAAACAGAGGAAAAAAGGGGGTAAGGGCTGCAGAAGGGAGTGGAAACATATAGTTTACCCAAAAGTAGAGAAAGTCAGAGAGGAGAGGTGAAGAATAAATCTGGAGGAAACAGAAGAGGAAGGTGGAGGGGAGAGGGACAGCACCCAGTGACGGTGGTGGTGGTGGTGGTGTTGAAGGGGGGGTCAACAGGAGACTGGAGCTAAAGACAAAAGGGAGCTAGGGAGTGTGTGACAGAGGTGGAGAGGTGATTTTCTGCTCTGTCGTTTCTTTTCAGAAGGGATTAGCAGGACGGAGCTGCTGTGTGACAGGCAGAGCGGGGGATAACAGGTAGATAGGAGCAGAGAGAACTGGAGGGAGGGTGGAAATGAGAGGAGGGGGTGGGTGCACTTTGATGATGCATTGTCTCGGGGAATTATGTGAGACGGAGTACGACAGAGTCTCTGACTTTGAGGATTCAGAAGTGTGTGTGCTGTGGGAGCCCGTGTGTGCATGCAGACAAGTGGCTGACCTGTATGTGTGTGTGTAATTGTGCGTGTATGTGCATAGGAATGTTATTCTTTTTTATTCTGTCCTGACTAAAGGCTAAGTGTGGTTTTTCGTCTCATGTAATGCAAATATTTAAAACTTTTTAAGTATTACCCTCGAAAGGAACAGTAAATTCAGCACATTTATCATCACCCCTTAAGTCCTTTGACGGAATAAATAAAACATTAAATTTTTTTTTAAACTATCAAAAATCTGCCTTGTTTTGCACTTAATACCAATGCATCATTGGCTTCTATGAGATTTGGAAAGGGATTTTTGTGACTAACTGTTCATAATCCCAAACCCATCTACAATAAATGTTGAAATGTTTACAAAAAATCTTAAACTATAATCAGAATGAACTTCAAGGCTAGATTTTTTAAAATTTTTAAAACATGCAACCTGGCTCTGATTAGTTTCAGCTATCACAGTTAATTACAGTGTAAATCTCTTGGTGACAATAAGGTATGCAGGTTCCTGACACTGACTGACATTTTTAGGCTGCAATAGTTCCTGCAGGGGAAAACATCCAGAAATAGTTTACAGGCTTTTTGAGCCTTAAGTAACCCCAATATTTGTCAATTACCAAATTAGAGGTGCATTTTTGAAATACTAGCAGTATCCATGGAGGAAATACAACTTACTTTCTTGGTATAATTAACTCGTACAGCATAAACTGGGTCAATGTGCATGATTATTTGCATAAAGAGTGTGCTTTAATGCGTTGTTTTTTCTGAGTTGATAAGGTCTGATGTGCTTTTTCTCTCCTTGAGCACATTTATAGAAACAAAGCTATGGTACTAGAGGACAAATAGGTGAAAGCAGGGATGTTTTGAGGTTGGCCAATTAGCTTGTCTGATCCTGTCAGTCTCACCAGTCTATACCTTTGAGAGCATGAGGCCCAAAAGTAAATTCTAGTATCCTAGAATCACACATGGCAGGTGATGTGTGTGTATTTGTGACCTATCTCCTCCTCCTCTCTCTCTCTCTCTCTCTCTCTCTCTCTCTCTCTCTCTCTCTCTCTCTCTCTCTACCTGTCTGTATCTCTGCTTCCAGGCCTCCCCAGCAGCACTGGCCAAGAGTGTTTTGGCAGAGGTCCCTAACCAGGTTGTGGATTACTACAATGCTAAAGGCATCAAACCCAAGTGTATGTCGGACTTCGAATCCTCAAGAACCTTTAGCCCCTGACGATGGAATACATGCAAACATACACTCAAATACACATATATATATCATATATATATATATATAAATATATACTTTATGTACTGTATAATACATATAAACATGCAAAAGCACAAGCACACATACCCACACAAACAAACATGTACACCTAACCACACTACATACGAACAGTAGTTTAGCTCAGAGAATTAGCTTGTTCTGGTGAAACAATTTGAACTCCTCCATTGATGACTAATGCATGTTTGGCCACAATGGCATCATTTGGGAAATCATTACTATCTACTGTATATCTGAAAAATGTTTATAAAAATTAAGATAAAATCTTCTGAACCAGCATGCAGACTCGGACCATAGCCCACCCAAAGAAATGACACTCCTACCTTATTTAGATAACTAGCAAGTACTGTACATAGGCAAAAAGATCTGTGGGCAGAAAAGCCAAAAAATGTGATTGCATAGACGGAATTTCTTAGAATTAGCATTGCAAATGTTATTTATGGGGATGGTAGAGCCCCTATTAGTGTACTGCATTAATGCATGCATAATTCAGCTCCTGCAAATATCCAATCTCCAGTAGCCGCTTGCTAGTTATGAAATAAAGTATCTCTGTCATTCGAGTGACATTCAGGGTTGTCTTGGGTGTTTTGGGTTCTTTTCTACAGATTTTGTTGGAGATTTTGCTAAATGGAAACAAAAAACAGAATAATTGTAATAATTTCTTAATAACCTTCTTACATTGTAAAGAGTTTTGAGAGGATAGCAAAGCGTGTGTGGTAGACACTCATCTGTGAGCTGAAAACTGTTTTTTTCTGTATCCTGCATGTTAATTATAATAAAGACACTGGTTTTCTCATTTTGGTGCTGATGTTTTTGTGTATGTGCATTTGTGTTTCACATATTTCGGGGGCATTAACACTGCTGCAAAAGGGAGACTCACCTCTCTTCTGGGAATGAAAAGCGGATCACTAAAGATTAAAGAATAAGACTTTGGGTTAAAAATGTTTAAGGAATTTGTGCAAAAATATACACCCTCCTAAGCAAAAAACAACAATAACAACTGTGTGTGTTCTGGCATACAGTGTGGAAGTGCCATCGAGAAAAACAGTGGCAAACTGGGGTGGCAGCCTGTAGGTTATTTTATTTGTCTCTGCCCTGTAAGCTTCTGTTTCTCTGTTTGTGACTGAATATTCAGTCTACTTGTATATTCGGGTTACATATCACAAATCTCTCTCTGTCTCTTTCCTGGACAGCCCTGCCTTGTGTTTGTTGAATGAAACAGTACTCTTCAATATTTCAAACTGCAACACGCACTTCCCTTACTTACACAGACACCTTCATCCACCCCTTCTCTTTTTCGATCTTTATTCTACTGAGACAGACATTAAAATGCAAGAATAAATTCCTTTACTAATCTCTATATAGTTAATTATGGCAAACCAAGGTTGGGCTGTCCTAGGAGTACACTCCATACGTGCTTCAGGTTTTGACAGTTTGATCAGTATTCAACACATGAACTTCCTGATATCTCTTTCGGAGACCACCCACATCACAGGAGTTATTCTACAACAGGCTGAGAAAGACTGAGAGGACTGGTTGTAGGGCTGGTGGAAACCACTTAAAATGTGCAAAAATCAGAATGTGCTTATTTACTATTCTATTCTGTTCTTTTGTAAAACCCCATACAATTTTCTGAAGCTGTATTTTTTAGTATAATTAAGTGAGACAATGAAAATTAAGATAATAAATTAGAAGAACCGTTTATTATATTACACAGCTTTATGCCTTAATTGTTATAATAGGAGATTTCAATCCATTGAGAAATCAGTGGGACTTGATAATTGATAAAATCAAAAAGATGTTTGCTATTGTGCCATCTTGCTCCGAAAATGTAGACACCAAATTTACCTGAGAAACGTACAAGCTCCGTCTTTTGACATGATTGTGATTGTGGCTGTACTAACTGGACCATAAGGGGAAACCTTACTATTTTCAAGGTCAATAATAAACTTGAACCCTCCCATGTGTTATCATTTTGTTAAGTTAAAAGCACAGAGCTGAAAGAAACGATGACGCTTTCTATAAACATGTAAACACAATATTGTTTAATCGCTGTGTGGTTACGATGTAATAGCTCAGCAAGTTTCGATGTTTGCTTGAAACTCTGAAGTTGTGATTTTGCGGAACCTTGTTCTTGAACTCCCATGTTGCGGAACTGTTTAGGTCACGTACCGGAAGTAGCGGAGTGACATTAACAGGACGAAAACGAAGGCATGGCAGTGCATATGTTATGTGACATGTTAGTGTAATGTGTATGTAGTGGTTGCTGTAGTTATATTTATAAAAGATTAAAGGAGCACAATGGCGGCGTGGAGCTGTCGGTTTCTTCTTCAGCGGGGAACCGGACTCGTTTCTCTCCGAGCAGCAGCTGAAAGGTGGCTAATGCTAACTGTCTAGTTTTGCTAATGTAATAGTAGCTGAAGTTCAATTCTGAGCAAAACCTAAATGCTGTAGTTAAACAGGGGTACAAAAATAATTGCGCACTGTCCTAATTATTTTTTATCAGAGCTTGTTAGTTGATAATACACTAGCAAATGTTATAATGTTCTCTTCAAGGGGCACTGATTAAGCTTAATGAGTTGTATCTGCTTTAAACTAGAGGAGAGAGCTAAGTCAGTTCCTAAGTCAGTTGACTGTATAAAACACAGTTCAAGTATAAATGACTGTACTGTAACGTGCATTTTAAATGCCTGTCCGCGTGAATGTGTGGACCGGCTTGTTACTCATCAGCAGGGAAACTGCAGTGACTTTTCAGCATCTGAAAATAAGTGATAATGTGACTAACTGTTGTTGATAATATTGTCCTAAAATCACGAGACCTTTTCTTGATTTAGCTTTGTCAGTTGTAATTTAGGTGTGTCAGCTTCTCAAATGTGAAAAAAAAATGCTGTGTATCTTTGTTTAGTGTAATTAAAACTGAATCAGTTAGATGTGGTTGTTGAAGTCACTACCTTGAACTTTGTAAATTGCTGTTTTTTTAAATTTGAAATAACATGACGAAACAAAACTTTCTGGACCTTAAATGGATAGGCAAAGTAGGTGTTAACTGCTGCCCAAAAAATATGTCCATTTGTGTGTATGTTACCTTGTACCCTTGTTTTGATTTGACACAGTTGTGAGTATGGGCTTTTTTAGTGTAATTCTGGACATAAGTGATTGTGTTACCTGGTAAACACCTGCATTGTCATTGCACTATTATTTTTTCTCGCAGTCCTGGTTATTTAGTGGGTTGTATTAGGACTGTAAAGACCACGACATGGTTTGAAGAACACCTCACAGAGGATAACCGGGAGTACATGAGGAAGAGCATGGCGGAGGAATACAGAAGACAAACAGCTGAAAAACTCAACCCACTTAAAGATGAGCCCTGGCCGAGACATGAGTGGACAGAGGGTGGGTGTCATGATAAGTGAGAGTTGTGTTTAGCATGAGTATTTTTCCTTGTTGGCTCACTTAAACCATCTTTGCATTAATTTCTCTCCCCAGGTAGTCGAAGAGTTGGGTTAGTGGCCGTGAAGTTAGGAATGGCTCCTATCTGGACGAAAGCAGGAGAAAGACATGTAGTCACCATGTTACAGGTACCACACAGACACCTGTTACCTTTTATATTTTATTGTTGTGCATATTCTTTGCATTAATACATCAGCAGATGATCTTCAGGGTTAGGGATAATGTGTTTTATGATTTCATTCAATAATAACAAGGCCGGCAGGTTAGAAAAGAAGTCAGATAAATTGGATTGCTTTGTGGAGTGTGAGAGCTGAATAACAAATATTGAACACCTGCAGGCCTTGATTGTACATTTGAAATGCCTCTGTGTTTCTGAGAAAACTCCTCCCTCACAGCAAGGAGAACAGACATTATTTGATGTCCTGTTTATTTACAACATGTTTTTATACCATTGCCCAGTCTGTCAGTGCAGTAAGTTAAAGGCAATCAGTGACTGTGTGTTCACTCTACTTTTTATTCTACTCTACTTTTTATTACATAACAAACTGCTATTTCAATTTCAGAAAAAAATCACTGCCAACAGACAATTGTTAGCAGAAACTTTTATCCCCATCTGCTGATTCACTTTTGTCACATTTAGCCTTCTTTTTCTTTTCAGCTGATATAAGAACAGTCTGTGCTAGATGAAAAGTACAACATTTGTATTTACTATCTCGTGCTCAAAGTACTCCCACCACTCTGGTATTTTGGTACATTTGTTATCTGAAGGGAAACTGAAAGTACATCTTCACATACTGGATAAACAGTGTGGGTTTGGTTGCTTTTACACAGAAATTGGACTTTTTAGGGTTTATTGCCAG
>JAQNCA010000008.1:12161434-12187192 GCA_029783725.1 Acanthurus tractus
TGTATGTTGCTGTGTGTCTGGTATTACTCAGTGTTTATTTAATATTGTCCAAAAAAGTCAGTGGCTTTTAGTCAGCAGATTTGGTCCCTTATGTTCCCCAATGTTTGTCTAAGCACAGGCAGGAATATCAAGACACATGTGTATAACTTTCACACCATAGCTCTGCTCTAAACGGACGAATCAGACAAAAACAGACAGATAGTTTCAAAAGGTCACACAATTAGCAAGGGTGCTAAAATTATTTATCTGCTTTATATATTATCCCTATAATGATTTTGAACCTTAATTGTTCCTTAAGCCATGTCCACAAGGGGGCAGCATAGTGCCTGATATTTTTGTAGTATGCAGGCTGGCAACACTCTTTTTTTCATGGCCTTGCAGTCTCTTTCATTCTTTGTTTGCTTTGTTCCTCTTTTCTCCTTCATCTTGAGAACACAATACTGCACGCTTTTCTGCATTATCTATTTATTAAGGATCAGAAACATGAAAAACATACCAAAAAAAGCCTGTGAAAACATGAAATCATTGTACACACTGAATAGCAAAAGATTGATAACACTAAGGCTAATGTAATAAACCTATATAAAACTGGTATGACCTATATCCTCAGCAGACGCTGATGTTGGCACCATGCTAGGAAAGCATGTTCACATGTAGTGATTTGTTTTGTGCTTGTGTGAGCAGTAACCTGAGCTTTGAGAGGTTGTTATTTACAAAGGTGTGAAGGTTTGGCTGCAGTGGCTACATGGTTATTTTTGTGAGCATATTGGTGCATCGGTGTCTGAGTTTATAGGAGTGAGGTGTATGCAGATTTGTCTCAGTTCTAGTTTTTTGGGTCCATGAACTGAAACCTGGTGATGTGCTCATCCTCTGGGTTTAAATGTGGGAAGGCAGGGTACAAAGATGGATTATGAATGGATGGATGAATGATTTATGAATCACTAATGAAAGAGTTAGAGCCATGGTTAACAGACAGATTGCTTGGTAGATTAGATTATGACAGATGTTTGTGCGTTTCACTGCATGGATGCTGGGCTGGGTGTAGGCCCCAGTCAGGAGAGTGGTGGCAGGGACCGGGTGCTGACCGGGCTGTACTTCATCCTGGATGGTGATGGAGGCGGCTGGGTGAGGTGAGGGGAGGAGGGGGATGGACGGATGTGTCCACTCTGGTACTCTCTCTCATTCCCTGAGCAGTGTGAGCCACGAGCTTGTGAGCGACCCCTGGGCCGGCGTAACTGAGGAGGGGTGGAGGAGGGGGGCATGTATTTGTATCGGGAGGGAGAGTGGTGGGAGGACCCAGGCGCAGAGTGACGACTGGGTGATGGGTGGTGACCAAGTGAGGGGTGACGACCAGGTGAGGAGTGTCTTCCGGACAGTGGTTCACGATTACAGGGTGGATGTTCCTTGGTGTGTTTGGGTGACTTAGGCACCTTGGGAGACTTGGGTGTCTTGGGTGTCTTGGGTGTCTTGGGTGTCTTAGGTGTCTTAGGTGTTTTGGGTGATTTGGGCATGGGATGACAGGCGGAGTAACAGTTGGCGCTATGAGTGGGAACGGCTTGGCTGGGGGAGGTGGGGTCTCCATTGTTGGCAACCTTGTAGAGGAAGACGTCGTACTGAAGTGGCGCACTGGTCTCTGTGTGGCGCTTGGCCTCTTTAGGGAGGAGCACTTCCAGGCCGATAGTGACTCCATCCTGATATGGAAATATGGTAAGTAGAGAAGGATGCAACATTGTAGAGAGAGGCAAACATGATGAAAAGAAAATATGCAAAGAAATAAAGACTTGGATGAATGATAAGAAAATGAAGCCTTGAATACAGACACATTATCTTATATCTGGAACAACTAATTTCTTAGCCACTTGGGGGCAGCAGAAACAAGCTGTGAACACATTAGAGACAGATTGCCTTTTAACACATCCGACAGATCAATTTTTGCATTCAGTTGAGGTCATGTCTTTGGCCAGCTAATGGATTAAAGTCTAATATTTACTCTCTTGATGGTTCAATATATGATCTCCAACAACTCCTGAGAACAAAGCCTGACTCTTAAGCTGCTAAATGCTTCACTATGTTCACCAGCTAGTTGTTCATTTTGTCTGTCTGCAGTTTGGTGGCTGGCAGGTAGCATACAATTCATGCTGCGTATTCTCTCTGCCATACATCTCCACAGACATCATTCAAAAGCATAATGTACAGTATTTGACAATAAACTATTTTAAAAGAAACCTGTTAGTACCTGTTAAATTTTCTTAAATTTAGCCAGACATTATAATGTCAAGATTTGATCAAATTAAAAATGCAATCTTTACATTTGACTGTTGTCTGTGACTTTCCAAAGAGACACGGTCATATGTGCTTAGGCTCATTCAGTAATCCATCCACAGACACAGGACAGATGACAAGTACAATTTATCAGCGTACGCCATGGAAAAATTAAAAAGACAACAAATGATAAGTTTTAGGTATAGAAAACTAAAATACTTGGAAGTAATTTGTAAAATCAGTTCTAAGTTTGCACAGATATGATTTTGCACAGAATTTTACAGAAACCAATATACCTGAAAGTGGTTTTTGTGCAGTCGAACAAATATTGCTTCATAAAGAATTACACAGGAAACAATTTTTCAACATCCATGTCTCTTTCTTATTAATAAAGACAGGAGAGACTGTGAATTCAAAATTAAAAAGTACAGTTACTTTTGGGACAGTTCCTGTTCATGTTGGAGAGCTGTCCATGGTGCTGAATAGACACACACAGGCCCTGTTGTTTGTGTAGTGTAATCTGTGAACAGCCTATCGTAGCACAAAAGCAGGGTCAGCCGTGCATTCAGTTATTATTAGCATGGGAGCAGTTGGGCAGTAGTAAGCTTCAATATGAGCAGACATGCAGAGAAAAGGGAGTACAAGAGTGAGAGTGAGAGAGATAGAGAGAGAGAGGCTGGAGGGAAAGAAGAGCTGATAGCAACACACAGGGACGAGCTGGATAAAATTAAAAAGATTTATTCCAACAACTGTGAACTATAATCCTCCATGTATACCCAAAAAAAGTACAAAAGAACCTCAAGTACATTAAAGTATTATAAATCACATTGAAAACCAAGACACAGCGTGTGTTTTATATGTATATAGATTCAAATATCAACTCCAAGCAATTACTTTGACCTCATGTAATCTAGACATATCCACTTATTAGCAATGTCAAACATGAATATTTCGCAAATACAGATTCACTTTATTTCCACTTACTTCTTTTGCAAATATTACGTTTTCCAGACACTTTTTTTCATCGATAACATCAATGCATGCGGGCAGAGTGACAGTAAGGCGGGGCAGGCAGAGGTGAGGGAAGGGTTTGGGGGAAACAGGAAAGGAGACAATGAGGAAAGGAACAAGAGTTCATTGGCCAAAGACCAAGGCAGGGCATCGGTAGAGAGGAAAGTCAGTCATTAGTTGGTCCAAGCCAGAGGTTTTAGTCCAGCGTAAGATGCAGATAGAAGAGAGAAAAGAGGCAGCGGCGCCACTATGTGATCAGTAATGGCATGGCAGCCGTGTAAACAGGACTTTTGTGCTTCTCAAGTTGTATCCTTAAAATTCAAGTTGTGCTTAGGTTTGACATTAGGTCTGATTGGGCTGGTTTAAATACACAGAATGCATTTTGCAAGCTGTATTCAATTTAAGCTTATGACAATTTGTTGTTGTTTGTGTGCACTAAAGATTTTGGTCTGATTCTCCAACAGCACATTTTGCCAGATGGTGATATTATACCAGGTTGTTCTGGAGCATGTTTACCTCAGCGTTTTCCTCTGTGTTGTTAGGGGTGTGGCCTTGGTCATGGGCGACAGAGGTTGGGCGGTTGTTCTCGTGTTTGGGGGAATGAGAGTTGAGGATGTTCATTGAACCTTCTTCCTTAGGATGTGGAGACTTTGCTGGGTCCTCTTGCTTCTGAGGCTCATCCTGTGAGGAGAGTTTGTGACTTTATATACATTCTTGACACTTTAATAATGAACTCATTGTAAACATATGTGACCGTATATCAATATTCAAATCAATATGGACTGGTTAAAAGTGAATGTACACTATAAACCATACACAAAGGTCTGCAATTCCAAATCAAATATCTCCCAGAAAGCTTTTCTCTATGTCAAAGAGGATCATTCTTTAACTGATTCGGGGGGCACTTAATCCTGGACCTGTGTGCCTGTAATCTTGCCTCAAGCATTAAAAAAAATAAATAAATAACCAACCTCTGACATTTAAAAAACTGCATTGCAGACCATCTGTCTGCAGGGGCTTTTTAGCCTCCAGATTTGACATTTAGAGCATCCAGAAGTCAGAGATACTCATCTATACCACTTCACTGAAATGCCAGCACATCTCTGAAAGCAGGTGGCTTGTATTAAAAAAGCAAGTCACAATTTGTTCACTTGATTTAGCTCAGTTAAGTATGTGTAATGGAGTGAAATTTAATATATGAGTTTGAAAATCCATCAGTCTGCTTGTGTTTGCGGAGTACATCTGTTTTAAATGCAGTAAATGCATGCTATCATCTGTCACAGAGCTGTGTTTGTATGCCTACAAAACTGTTTGTGTGTGTCTGCATGTCTGCATGAGTCAGTTTGTAAATGTTCAGGCCATCGATTGATTGGCTTGTCACAGACATATGAAGGTCATAGGCACAGCTGGCAGGAAGTAGGGCATCATCGATCCGTCACTCTGACTGCTGCCGGACAAAAACTCGCTAATCGCCCTTTCGCATCACAAACAACAAGTTCTAAAAGCTTTCAGCCATTGAAGCTAAATACTTTCGTTCAGTCAATCTCATAGTTTTGTACGCTGTTTATGCTGTACAATTTGTCGCTATTAACAAAACCTCCATTGTTTATCACAAATTTTAACATTGCATCAGATCTTATATACTGTGTTGGCTTAGTGACCCAGTGAGCCAGTATGATTAATGGATATCAAACAGATGCACTTATAAATGTGCCCCCCTCAACCGCCACCACCACCACCACACACAAACACAAAAATTGATTGGAATTAATGCATGAACATTTGTATTCACTGACACACAGATACACACGCATGCTGCTACAGTAAGAAAATTTAAAATTCACTGTACAGAAGCGCTACATGCAAAATCTTTGGAAGAGAATTGGGGAGAAAAGGAGAAACCTGCTGCACAGGGACCCTAAAATGGCTGTCTGAGCTTTATGGGCACAAGAGCAAAGCAAGCTGTTAAAACAAAATGGAGGCTCAGTTTCCTCATTGGGCTTCACAGGATGCTGCAGAAGCCCAGGTACTGTGAGAGAGGATTTTCCTATTTCTTTACACAGCAGTGACTACACCACCTCTGAACAACTGGTTGCAGGAAGCCTTGCAGGAGGTGATTAATCATTTCACTTACAGCATACATGGTACACAGCCGATACCAGATCAGATGCAGGGAGAGTTTGTGGACGTGAGGTTTGCAGCGAAAAGCAGAGCCATAATCTGGCATCTAGCAGTTGCACAGTGGGTAAGTTCAAAGCAAAGGTAGGGAGGGAAACTGCTGCAGGCGATATGGGCGTTTCCGCTGTGCTTACCTGGAAGTGGTTATAAGGGTTTCTGGGTTTAAATTCCCAGGTATAGCTGGTTGATGTTGGCCTCTGAGGGGATCGGCGAATGTAAAAATTATTGAAAATATATATACTGTACAGTCACAACTGTGGGTGGAAATAACAAGGCACCAACGTGAGTTGTGTGCACAACACAACAAGCTTAGGACTGTGAATTGGAACAGATAAATGGCCACGCACACAGACAGAAAGACAGACGAAGCCAGACAGATACAACGATCACATCACTTTGTAAGCTGGCAGAGAGAAAACTCAGGAGAGGACACGGTGAAGAAAGAGGACAGTCCATGGAGCTTAAAACAGACCACAGACAGAAAAAGAAAAATGAAATCCTGGATACACATGCATGGAGAGAGGTAGACAAAGCAGATGAATGAAAGGAGAGAAAAAGGAGAACAGACATGAGGAGAGTTGGGGCGTACCTGACAGATAATGTTGTCATAGTACGCCAAGTTGTGAGTGTGAGCTTGGGGAGCAGGCGGAGGGGTGTCGCACAGTTTCCTTACGTTTGGCTGCGAGCCGTCGGCTGTTGTGGAAACTGAGAGTCCGTCCGTCTGTGGCTCGCTGCTCTGTGGGCGGTACTTACTGCAGGAGTGCAAAGAGAGACAGATCTGTGTGATAAATATTTGCAATCTTTTATTTAAGCATTTCGTGCTGGTGTCTCTCTCCAGGTCCATGTTTTACTACATTCCTTTGCACGGTGCTAAACCGGGGTCAAAATTTAGGAGGCGCACACATATCACACATAAAAATAAATCACCATGGTATGAGACTGTAAATAATTTAGTGGATACTAAAGGGAATTAGATTAGCTCAAAAGACTACATTGTAGCCACTGACTATAAAATCAAATTAGATTTGATTGGATGGATTTTTTTCACTGCTCAACGCCTTTCTCTTCTCTCCCACACTTTCTCTCTTGCTGTTCCTAGGCTCTATCTATCATTCAATTTATCAGTCATCAGGTTGTTAAGTCTTACAAGAATAAGACTGAAACAGACAGCAACACACAGCCACCCCTGTCAGCACCCTTCACACATAGTGTAACTCACAGCACATATTTTAACATTCTCACCTCCCAGTTACACACACACACATATAAACACACACACACACACACAGTAACACACAAACCTGCGTTTGCGAAGGCGCTTGTTCTCATTCTTGAGGTGGTGCAGCCTCTTGGCGAAGAATACGATGATCATGAAGAGGAGAATGAGCACCAAGGAGGCCACGCCCACCACCACACACAACACCTGGAACTCTGTGACTGCCCAATCACAGCGCGTCCCTTTGTTCCATATGTAGTCCTGCACATTGCACCTGGATGCAAAGTAACACAAAGCACCAAAAATTGCCTTTCAGATGCTTTATTTGAAAAAACACTATCTCTGTTGATTTTGTAATTATAACAATTGAACAACACGGTTTAATACGAGTGTGGCATCTACTTAACTGTATATTGACCATATTTATAGTCACAACATGTAAGAGAGTGGGGAGTGTAAAGTAGTATGCGGAGTTGATGACATGGTGTCCTGGGGTCTGTCCAGCAGAGCAGGGATTCAGGCCTGCACCCTAGCCTTTAATGAGATCAAGGGATCAGGACACGTGCATGCATATGTATGTGTGTGTGTGTGTGTGTGTGTGTGAATCTCTTCTGTACTTCTTTCTTTCTCTGTGCAGTTGTATGCAAGTGTTTGAATGTGCGTTTGAAGTGTGCCTGGCATCCTTACATGAGTGCGTGTGTGTGTGTGTGTGTGTGCTGTTCCTCAGCAGGTATGGTGAGATGAGCAACAGTTTACCCCTAAGCTTACAGTGAAGCTGCTGGATAGGACAGATGGTGCTATCAAGGCTCGGTGTACCGTGTGTTTCCATGAATATGTGTGTATGTGCACCAGGAATGTTGATGTTTACTTACATGTGTGTCCCTCGTTGACCTCACTGTATTGTCATCTTCCCTCTACTTTCCTGTGAGCCTACATTTGCTGTCACCAGCCTACGAGTACCGACATTCTTTACCCCCTGCCCCAAAAACTAAGCTAATCCTCTGGCAACCCCGCTGTGATCTTGATGAACCATCATGACACATTAAGCCATCACTCTATCTATGTGCGTGTCAGTGTTTTCGCTGTCGGTACACTTGTCTCGACTGTCCTAAATCTTTTCTTTTGTGTTAAAAATGAATCATTTTGAAAATCATCCCAACAAGACAAATAGAATGAGGGAATGTTTTAATTCTTAACATACTCCTTAAAAAAAAACCCTGCTCCCATTCACATTTGCATATCACATGTTCATATATGCATTTATACCAGTTTTACCCTAAAAATGCTTCAACATGATAAAAAAAGGAACAAAGCAGCACACCAGCCTTTCAGTTTATCTTTCAATTATCCTTTTTTTTTTTTACTCACCTGCAGAAGGCTCCCATTCCCGCCACCACGGTGCACACTCCTCCATTGAAGCAGAAATTGGGTTCGACGTCACACTGAGACACACAAACCCCAGGTCCAGAGCGCACAAAGCCCAGCCTGCAGCCGTCAGTCCCCATGGCACCACCCAACTCATCACCCTTTTCCAGCCCTGTCATAGGAGGAGCTGATAAGGAGGGCCCACTGTCTACTTTAGGTCCCACACTGTCAGGAACCGCAGGAGAACCAGACAAGAGCGGATTCTCATCCTCCATGTCAGCTGGGGGTGAGGGGCTGGGCTCGGGTTCAGGGGTCGCATCCAACGCAGAGAGGTCATCATCAGGGGCCAGGTAGTCGTAGAAGTCAGAGAGTGTCCATGCAGTAGGGTCTCCCCCTTTTTGCTTCTGGGGTTTGGGGGCTTTGGCCCAATCTAGAGCAACTTCAGATGGCACAATGTCCGGCGCAGGGCTGTGAAACTCCACGGTGATGACGTCATCAGATAAAGGGTTTCCCGGCTGGTCTGGACCCGCCCCTCCGGCAGTGAGCTCCTCCCCCACAGGTGGGTCCTCCTCTATGATGTCTAGGTGGGCGTGTTTGTGGGAATGGTGATGTTTGCTGGAGCTCAGTGGGAGTTTAGCCCCGAGCCCAAGCCCTGCTCCGATCAGGTGCTCCCTCTCTGCTGAGTCATCACTGAGCACCATCCTGGTGTTCAAGGCCTCCTTGTTGACGGATGATTGGTTGTGATGATGATGGCGTCTGAACAGTGAATGCTTTCCTGTCAGTCAGACACAAAAATAGGTATTGAGGAGGGAATTTTAATTTAGTTTTGTGCTTCCGCAATGTTAGGAGACTTGCAAGAGTCAGATTAATCAAAGAATGGTCAAAACAATGATCAAGAGATATCCTGTCTTTTAGTCCAAATTATAGGTCAGTCTCTCTAATCATTTGATCTGATTTTGTCTAAATGTAGAAAACAAAATAATAAATACCAGCTTGTAAAAACACATTTCTTTTTTTTTTTTTGATTGGAGCTTTTCCCAAGGTACTGCCTCTGTTTTGTTTGATAAAGATAGTGGCCCAAGGATGAAGCATGAATAATTTAAATGGTTCTCTACAGTATTCTGTAGAGATGCCTCGAGGCTGTGCAAGGCTACTTTTCCAGGAGAACACTCTTATGTCACCATGTAATTCACCGTAAATTCTACTGAAACAGTGTGGTTCATATTTAAGAGCTAAGTGATTGATTGTCAACGAAATCATACAAAAGAGCTGAAGAGTGTCTTGTAATCAGACTGGGGTGATGTAGGATTAGGCACATTGAGTGATTGACTAATGTGCTCTGTTGACCGAGACCAGAGTAAGGATTAGATTAGGATTTAGGGCTATAGGTTGGAGTCTGACTGGTCAAACACTTCTCCTGTGCTTAGCAATCTGCGGAAAAAAGTGCACACACACAAGAGGTAGAGAGACAGAAAGAGAATGAATGAGAGAGGACCATTGGAGAGGACAGGAACTCTTAAAACCTATTAACATGCAGCACACCACTGATTGGCTAGTCATTATAAACTCCTGCTCGGCAGCCAGACATTTTTCAAGCCCACAGAACTCTTTTTGAATACAAGTGGAGATCCCAAAGTGTCGAAATATAACAAGCATGTAGGGTTGAATTTAAGGAGAGATTTATATTGCTATCAAGTTTGCATGTTTAATGTTAAGATACTGCCTGCAGCTGTTTAGCTTAGCTAAGCCTCTCACAGACATCTGAAACAGGGTGAAACAACTAGCCCGACCCCGTCCAAAAGTAACAAAATCCACCTATCTCTAAACCACTACCTCTGAAACTTATTTATTAACTGAAGCCTTTTTTTTAGGCAGAGCAAGTCTAGCTGTTTCCTGTATTTTTGTTAAGCTTAGCCAACAAACTGCTGGTGGAAGCATCGTATTTAACATTGAAACATGAAATGGATATCAATTTTCTGATCTCTCAGGCAAGAAAGCAAATGTGTGTATTTCCTGAGATGTCACATTATATCTTTAAGGAGAGATCAAAGGAAACATAAAAAAAGAAAGAGAAAAAGAAAGAAGACCTCCTTGCATTAGAGGTAATATTCCCACAGCAGACTCCATTTTAAGAGCACACTTTTTCACACTTTTCCACTGGGCAGATACATCTGCACAAATGGCCAAACTTAACCAAACATTTGGCTGGATGGCTGCTTCTTTCCCACTGCCACCCTGAAATCAGTGTGTCCAATGAGATCACTGCTTTCAGTGCCTGGCACTTCATTCAGGCCTAATACTAAAACCATCTGAACGTGCCTCGAGTCACGAAGACTATTGGTGGCTGAGAAACCATGAGATTCACCTCACACACACACACAGACACAGAGTCACACACATTGCAGTTGCCATGGTGAGATGTAAAGAGGTGCCATGTTGAAAGGAGGAGTGGAGCGAGGGAGTTGCAGTGGAAACAGAGGATCCAGTGTTCGCTCTTCCTCTCTTGTTTTTCCATCAATCAGCAAGCCCAAGCCAGTCAGTAAGTGTTAATATGCCAACTCCATCTATGGGAAAACTGAGGTGGAATGAACTTGAATGCTTTTTGTAAAAGAGACAGAACATCCTCCACCGGTAAAAACTGATTAGAGCTGATTCAGATTTCATTTCAAGGTTCGATCTGCCAATTTTTTCCTTGACGAAATGATACAGCGCCCTGTTAGCAGATGGCAGTCTTCAAGAGGTTATAAGAGCAAAAGGGAACATGTAGAGATTACAAGAGCAAGACCGACAAATTGAAAGCACGAGCCCCTGCTTGGCGCTTGTCTCAGAAAGGGTGCAATTTGTTCCTTCAACTCAGTTCACCACCTCTTGCCTGAGGTCACTATGATTGGCTACAGTGCAGATTCCCACCAGCCTCCATCCTACTAGCAGGACACAGGAATTATTGGTAGGTTTCCTGCATGCTGTTGCTATTAGAGGAAGACACAACAAATCCTACTTTGAAACTACCCACATTCACACTCATAGACCAGTTCATACACTGACCTGCAACATCCACCCATCAACGTGCATGCATCTTTTGTTTTTCCAAACTAAAAATAGTCTTTTTCTTCCCCTTGTGTATGTGTGAGCGCGTGTGTGAAGAAGGGGGAGTCAGGGACATGCTGATGATCTGATCTATTGTGACACAGCTTTCTGGGGCTACAGGGCAGATGGACCTCACAGTATGCCCTCCCTCAGACAGTTGACACACAAACACACACATGGCAGAGCACCTAAGAGTCTGGATGTGGTCCATATTGCTTTACATGGAAAAGAAATGACAAGCTGTGTTTCTGTATTTATATATGTGTGCATGGATATATTCACTGGTTGTACACTGAGCTAAAAAGCAAATTTGTGTAACATGATTTTGGGGCAACCAGGCTTGACTTGACAAGCAGGCATTTTTTAAGTCGTCAATTTGGGCTTAATAATTATGATGATGGGCTTTTTCCTATTTTCTTGTGTTTTTAATAAGCCAAACAAAGAGTCATTAATCTAGAGAATAACTATTAAGTTAATCAATAATGAAATAAATGGCAGCTCTGGTTTTCAATTATTTACTACAAGAGGCTTTCTATAGAAGAAAAAATGCTGTGTATGAGTTGCAGCAGCTGGACTGATTGAAAAATGAGGCAATCATATTTTTGGCCTACTGATTCATTTCAAGTCCACAGGAACATTGAAGGAATTAAGGCGTTTTTTTTCCTGATGTTTCTCTTTTGCAATTTTTTAACTGTTTAAGGGTAATAAAAACAAAATTCTCTGTACATATTCTTCTCACACAACTCTTCTCCCCAGATAGCCAATCAGAGGTAGGAAGAAATTACCAATGCATTCAGCCACGTGCTCCCTGGGGTTTAAAGTGTGTGAGACAGGACGCCGGGCGTGTATTTACCGGTCAATATGTCACAGTGTTAACGCTTGATTACACATCGAGGGCGCGAGATGCGGCGAGAAATGAGGGGAGGGCAGCGCGTGCCCATGTGAACCCCGGCGACCCTCTGCGTGCACGAGCCACCCTGTTGCTGGGCAGCGGTAACGGCGCTCATTTCAACGTTACCACTATTTTACACGTTTCCACTTCCCTCAGCGCGCGCCCTTCTGTGTGTGTGTGTGTGTGTGTGTGTACCAGACAGACAGATCAGAGGCTGGTTGTGTTAGATTTTCGTTCCCACACTGCCCGCCGTGTCTCAAGGGATGCGCAGTAAATGAGAAGGCGAAAGGGGGGGGAGTGCTGTTGCGAGCCCGGTTGTCTCGGGCTGCCCCTGGATGTCTGGAGGAATTCAGTCCTTTAAGCGCCGTGAATAGGCCCCCTGTAGCACGGCCACGGTGCACCTAATCCCGCTTTTGTCTGAGCCACGCACCGCCGCGGCGAGTCGCAGCCGCATTAGGCCCACTGAAATGTCAAATGTGCTTCACACCATATCTTTCTTCTCCATGCTTATGTACAGGCTAAAACAACAGAGCTCATAACATTTAGAACAATCCAGTTACCTTTGCATAGTGACAGAAGGGAGAATTTATTTTTGTTTCACTCTAAATGAACATTAGATTGACTGGACCAATTCCACCGCCAGTGGTTCAAAGTGGCATTAATGATCAATACAGCACGAGAGACAGAAAATATTTTATAATGTTAGTTGATCTGTCAGGAAAGGGATCAAGTCACAATCCAACGAGCCCACTGCCATCATCAATGCCAAAAATGAAATGGGATGTCATGCATTCAAATGATAAGGGTCCGTGCGAAACAGAAATCAAAACCAGCCTATCAACGCCCAGCAGGTCACTACTATCAAGAGGCTTAAAGACTCTTGGTGCTAATTATAACACAAGTCTTTACTTAAGATAAACTATCAATTCCTGAATTTTAAATTGCAATCACATCAAAATGCCGAATACATGAATAATTATATTTGTCATTTCCATATGTCAGTCCATGGGGAGATTTGATCCCCGCACGTGCATGCTTTCTTGCACAAACACACACACACACACATACACACACGCACAGGGTGGGACACCGGTATAGGCCACTTACCGTGAGCAGACAGGGGGGTGATGACCATTGAGATGGTCAGTAGCACCTGCCAGGTCCCCATACGACTGTCACCGCGCCCCATACCGGAGACTACACGTTGACACACTGACACAAACTGTGATCCCGTTCCTCGTTTTACCGGTCGACTTGCTGGCTGTACGATAATCTTCACAGTGGATCCTCTAAAGTTCAGATCTTGCCCGCCTTCGCCATGTCGCCGTTATCCTCCGCGTTTGGCCTCCCTTGCAGCTGCCGCTTGTGTATGAGTGTGTCGGGGGGGTGGGTCTGAACCGTTTAACGGCTCGGGTTCGGTTCCATCGTACCGAGCGGGTGCCCTCTCCTCCACACCTTTGGCGCGCGTGTCACTCTGCGCTTTGAGGTCCGTCGGCAGCACCAGTAGCGTCGCGAGGAGCCGTAGTAGTAATGCGCGCGACCAGCGGAGCTTCTGCAGACGAGATTTTAATGAGCCGGGTTCGTCGCCGCCTGCCTACCTGCCTGCGGTCCGTTAAGCCTTTTCTCTTTGGCTACATAGGCGCTGACCGGCAAAGCACAGCACGGCACGGCGCGCGCACAGTGCATATGGGTGCCAAAGTGCCAGCACGCACAACATACACACGCAGACACGCTCGTGCAAACGCTCGACAGTGTAGGCTACAGCTTCAGCAGTTGATGGAGAACGGAGCTGAGTGGGGATTTAAAGCAGCGTCTGTTGTCACTGGAAGTCAATATGCTCCAATTTACACCGTAGCTAATGTGTGTGTGCGCGCGCGCGCGTGTGTATGCGTGTGTGGGTGTGTGTCTGTGTGTGTGTATGTGCACTACGTCTCTCTCTCTCTCTCTCTCTGGGTGGTGTTTACATGTCAAGGGGCTATTTTGGAATCATTCTGTCCAGGAGAGGTTTGTGTGTGTGTGTGTGTGTGTAAATTATGGGGTTAATCCTCTTACTGTTATATAGAGATACAGACTCCAGACAATAGCAATCTGCTACTGCATCAACCCCCTCTGCACACATGTGCACACTTACAAACAGACATTAACTGACCATTTAAAAAATCTATTCTTCATTCCTTCATACATCCACCACAAAAAACCCCTTAAAAAACACACATCACTTTTCGCACTGACTTTGGACCCCTTGACTATATTCCTCACCATCATCCAGACACATGAGTGCATAAATGTAATCACTGCTCTGTGACACATATCCATCTTCCTGTTTCTGCGTCTTATTTAGGATAAGGCCTGTGGAGGGCTGACTACCCATTCATGCAAAAAGGGGTGGTGTCAAATACAATTTGAGATAATTGAGATCTTTTCATAATAAAAATCAATGCTTCACTCAGTTCTCATTGAATCTAGAGGAAATTAATCCAAGATCCTGCTTTGTGCAGAATGCCACTGCTCCTCAGCATTGTCTCCAAAAAAAACCTCACAAAATCTAAACTGAGTCCACACCTCCAATCCACATTCTCACAGACCAAAGAATGGGATTTTTTTTTTTTTTTTATGAGAAGGAGCTGGGCAAAGTGAGAGAGGGAAAGATAGAGAGAGGAGCAGCCACAAGAGAAAGAGAGAGAGAGAGAGAGAGAGAGAGAGACAGACAGAGAGGGTGTGTGTGATGGGATTCAGAGGATGGACAGACATGGATGCATGCTGAAGAGAGGGAGCCGGAGAGCGGTGGAGATGGAGAAACAGAGAAATGTTCACTGATGCACTGCCAAACAGAGCAGAACGAAATTGCATCCGCACCCCCCACCCCCCCACCAGACACACTCACACACACACACACATGCACACAAACAGGCACGCACACATATCTGCCTTGATAAACACACAAGCATTTTCATCCTATCTTTAAACTCTTATGCTTTATATAGTGATTGAATTGTATCTTGCATTTGGCTTTTTACTGGCAGTATTAATTAACATTTAGACTGTATGGGGACAGAAGAGCAGTGGGTTTTTTTGTGCAAAATGAACAGATGGATCTTACCGAGGACCAGAATGAAAGAATAGCATACCTAAGTCAACGCCAAGCTCAGTGCGTGCATGTGTTTGTGCATGTTGTGCTCAGGCCACGTTGGTTTTTCCATCCTGTTCCTGTGTGGAGCAGCAAGGGGTGGACAGGATGTCCAAATCCCCCCCCAGTGCATTCCCTGTGTGTCCGTGAGTGTGTGTCCAATGCTGCAGCACTCACTCCAGGGCGAAGATGACACTGCTTATAACTATATCTAAATCTAATAGGCCTAAAATACATATAGCTAACAATGAGCAACAAAGTGTGATCTTTGTGTTGTTATGTTGGTGATGTGCAGTTTGGCCAACGGTAGTCAACCGGTGGTGGGTTATACTAGAGGTTGCTTCTCCTGCAGAGAAGAGGTGAGTCTAGGTAGCTGTAAATTTTGTCGACCACTCATGTTATTGCTTTTGTTCATTTGTTTGCTTTGATACACGTTCACCAATAAATATACACATTCAACATCATATGGGCGCGTGTAAAGCCACTGTAGTATCTGATTGTGTGATTAAAAATCCAAATTCCGAAACTTCTTTGGACTCAGTGTGCTTCTCTGTAACAGCAGCAGCGCATCACACATATACACAGGACCTATTCTCTGCCTCACAAGCGACTTTTTTAAGGTACTGGAAAGCCGCATCACATTGGCTTGGTCTCTCTAATGTGCAGTATGTACCAACTTTCATCATATTGTGTGTTTGTCTTTTGGTCCTTAACGAAGGCCCCCGAGCTTATATTATCACACCAAATTGTTGTATCACATCTTGGTAACTCTGTGGTGATCCATGCATTCCTCATTGTTGTCTGCTTTGCATTTTTTTCTGTTTTTCAGTGTATCCACATGTGTGTTTGTGTGTATTTTGACTTTTTAGCGTATTGGAAATATCTACAAAGTTAGTCTGAGTACGCACTTTAAGGTATTGAAACATAAAACAGAAGAAATGACTTAGCTGTGTATTTAAATTCAAGGAAAAAAGTGTGAGCACAGATTAGGAGGTAGGATGGGTCATTGCCTTATCAGAAGTAGTTTGATTCCTGGCTCCTTCAGTCTTCATGTCAAACTGTCCTTGGGCAAGATACTGAACCCCAGACTGTGGCACTATTTTGAGAGGCCATCCAAATGTGTGTGTAATTAGATGAATGCTGACATGCTTTGTAAAGTTTGAATATTGTAAATACAAGAAAATCCTTATACTGTTTAAATGCAGTCTACTCACCATTTAGCATAATTTCCATGTGAGTGTCAGTGAAGAGCCTCTGGAGGGTGCTGTCCTGTGATTGGGTGGTTCTGAGTTTAACCGTATAGTTTGGTCCCCGAAGCCGCTTGAGTGGAGTCCTGAAGTCCCATCTTGTTTTGTCTGCTCGTGTTTGCTTCACCTATTGAAATTTCAGTTGTCAGGGCAGGATTTTATCCGACTGTACATTTTAGTTGGACAAATAATTCTTCTAGACTTTTTTTCCCCCTTTGACAAGGTCCTTGTCAATGCATGATGCTGAGTTGGGAGTTTAGGTTGGATACTGAGAACTGGTCAGAGACTTATTATGTTTAACTCTGGGTTTCAGCCTGCTCCATAGGTAGAGATGAACTGAAGAGGCTTTGATAAGAGCAGCAGTAATGCCACTAGGTGGTGACAAAGCCTTAGAGTGTGTCTCACCTCTCTGCACTGCTGAAGGCAGTAAGAGACAAATGAAACTCAAGAGACAAATCAGATGACTTGCTCAGTCAAAATTAAGGTTTGGACATTTTAGGGAACCAATGAACATCAATAAACTGGTGCTAAAAAGAGGAGTGTGCAGGATTTTCTCCTTTCAGGACTGTAGTGACCCTGTCCAACTCACCTGCATCTTAAATTCAATGTGCACATATCTTCCTTGGAAAAAAATGTTTTTGAATTGCTGCAATATGCAATGTGTTGTTTCTACAACAGATACCTTCAGGAAGAAATAAACACAATGTTTTTCTTCAGTACAAACAGCAAACCCATAGGGCTTTAATTAAGGAATAAGAGCTGCCAGGATGTTATGACAAAGTTTATGGGTGTGTCAGAAAATTAGAACTGTTGATGCATAATAGTGTTTTATAAGAGTTTATCCATCATGGCACCTTATTACAGCATCGAACAAGAGTCATCACCTAAAACAAACCAAAAATAAACACAGAACAAATATATTTTGTCTTATTAAAATCTGTTAACTTGTATGATATGTTTACAGGAGAAGATAACAACAAGACAAACAGAAAGAGCTCCTCATTCCTGAGACGACTAGTACTAAGTACTTCTACGGTAAAAATTTAGTTCTGCTGTTAAAAACTTGAAAAGCCACTAATTTCTTGTTCTTAATTTGCTGTTTGTGTAAAAAACCATTGACAGTGTTTTATACAGTCAATGTGTAAAACACTGGACAAACCCTCCGTGACGCCACACATTGGTTTCTGCCTGCCTGAGCCAAAGTGAAGCCTCAGAAATCTCTTCCTGGTTAAGGAAATCCTGTCGACGAACAACTCGGAGGGGTTGAACTTGAAAACAAAGAAAATAACTTTCACATTAAACTCGGACGACACAGATAAGAGATCAAAGATGCCTTTGTTTTTGTAAGTAATTTTACTTTCAGCTGTAAGGGAAAAGTTCTATTTCAATAGAGGGTAGAGATTTAAAAAGTTCTTTTTAGCGCAACATTAATGTGGTGCGAGTCAAGCTCCCAGCTCTGTTGGCATTTGGTCGTGTATTTGTGTAGATATTAAGAACTGGTGATGGTGTCAGATGGTCAAAGTCAAATGACTGCAAAAGTTATTCAGTTAAGTTACCCCTCAACAAATGTCTGTCGCAAATGTAGTGCCACAAATGAAAAGGATTATTGTCACGCAACGCATAGTTAGTATTATTGCTGACAGTTTCTCCTCCCTTTGTAGGCAAGCTTTGACTTGGGGGCGCTTGTCCCTGACGGGTTTGTTCATATCTAATGGCGCTTTGGTGATAATCGGAGTCGCCGCAGTGGCTGGAGTAGCAGTGTACTGCTACATGGCAAGTGATTTAACAATCTCTACGAAAGAATTTTGTTTTGTCAGAGAAATAAATAAACCACACTATGATTAAAGGTTTAATGCTAAAGCACACTACACTTTAAAAATGTCAAATTTCAATAATGTGTTTTTTTTGTTTTTGTTTTTTTCTGCAGAAGAACAAAAATCAAAAACATGACTGACCGACATATTCTTTCCTCTGGCACGAATGACAAAGGCATCGATGGATTCATAATTTCGCTGAAAATGAGAGCTTTTTATGTTGTATTTTTTCATGTTTCTTCTAGCTAGCTTTTTGTGAATTGATTTGTAAACTGCTGGCAACATTTCAAACATTTTGAACATATAATTAAAGCCATGGACCTGATACATTTAAGCATAAATGCAAACTTGAGTCGATCACAAATGATTCTTCTCTGTGTCACTGTTTTATATTCAGTCACAAAAGTACATTTTTTGGCAAAGATATTTTATTATTGAATGGTCAAAGTGATTTTCACTGCTCCCATCTTGCTGTCCTCTTGGAAAATATGATCTTGATTTTTTTTTTTTTTTAAAAAAGCTCAACCTCTGATTTAAAGAGAATAATAAAAGACTTTATTGGCCTTGTCAAGTTTGTTATCTTATTTGAAAATTACTCACACTGGTGTTCAGGATCAGGCTTTCATAGTCAGGATTTGAGGTCAGTGATGTAAAACAGAACGACAAACTGGTCTAAAAATGCCATTTGATGGAGGAGTTTTACATTTTCATCCTGGATTAGTCAAAATGAAACTGAAAGTATCATTGCATACCAGTGTTTTTCCATCATGGCACAGGCTTACAGTATTGTACAAGAAATACAGCTTCAAAACATTCAAAATAACAGGAGAATACAGAAAAAAAGAACTTTGTGCTACTAAACTCAAAACTCTTTTGATATGCTCACAGGAATGGATAACAATAGGGCAGACAAGACAATGGCTAGTCATTCCTCAGATTTAGGCTGTCTATATTAAGTATTTCCATACTGTTGTATACTCTTTTATATGGTATTGACACTTTTACATGGGCTATGAGAAATGTCAATGTTCTTTCTATAACCTCCTGCTGTTAAAAACTGCAAAAAACAGACATGGTGTACTCTGGTCTTGTTTTTGAGCTGCAATGTGATGGAACAAATTCCTTTAGAAAGCTGCAGGGCTGAAACACGTATACGCCCATTCAGCAGACTGATAAGAAGGCTCTTAAATATATAAATAGAAGAAAAAAAACATCCTACTCCTATAAGTGTCACAGGGCAATACAGCTGTTCCTCAAACTGGCTGCCAAGAGACACATAAAAGGCCAATGAAGGTTTTTATCTGTTTGAAAAGGCAGTTTTGAATAAACTGTACTGTATTTAAAGGTTAAGGTGGAATTTGGTCACATGAATTAGAATATGAGAAATACCACTGGTGCTTATTGGCACTTAAATTTAGGGAAAGAATAACAGGGGATTAATACTTGGGGATTTAGAGGAAAAGGGAAACTATTTTTACTTCAAGTATCTTGTTAGTATCAGTACCTATGAGGTATTCCAGAGGAAAGAGGAAAAGCCTTTGGTATTTTGTAGTTACCTGGTGCCTACAGGGTACTTCAGAGGAAAGGAGAGACAACTTTTACAGTAAGTATTAAGTGTCAGTAGCTATGAGGTATTTTAGAGAAGATACAGTTATGTAAATTTGGGTACCTGCTGGATTTTTAGAGGACAGGATGGATAACTTATACTGCAGGTTTATTATAATTACCAGGTTCCTATGGGTATTTTATAGAAAAATTGGAAATACTTTTACTGTAAGTACTTAAAGAAGTTTCCTCATGTTTCTCCTTTCCCCTAAAATACCATGTAGGTTGCCCAGTGCTTAACAAATACTTCAACTTAAGTTTATTTCTGAGACTTTCACAGTCACATGGATCTTTATCCTTCTCAATAAAAATGGTGGCAATGGTTTTGATAAACAAGGGGGCAGGTTTTCTTCTCTAAAGCTTCTGTGAGAAACAAGGTCATCAGGGGCTGTTACTATAAAGGCACTGCATGCATGTGAGAGAAGCCTGTTGGTCTGTGAGGCTTCACATTGTTCTCTGACAACATGCTGATATGTTTGATAGGTATGATGTTTTACATAAGCATATGAACTTTTGCTGTTACAAAACACAGAATACAGGCAAGTTATTAGTTTTGCAGGTATTTGGTCACTCACTTACTTTAAAAATACAGTATCGGCTACGAGATAACGAGTCAAAGGATTTACAAAATTATTAGGGTTCATCCTCAGGGAAAATGAATGTTCTCATACTGATATGCAGAATTGCTGCACTGAGTTTACTTACAGTACACTGACTTTCTTTTTCATTCGTTTTTCAGAAAAAGGTGTTGCTGTCACTTTCATCTTTGATTCCCAAAACTTTGCATGTGAAAGTGTGACTATATCTCACGTAGCCCAGTGAAACTATTGATGTTACTGATATTGGGAGCAGTGACAGTGTTGTGGCTGAAGTTCAAGGAAATGAACAGACATGAGTGGTTCAACATTCTCTCTCCAAAAAAAGCTTCCTAACTTCACTATATTTAAATCTTAAATTAAAATGTTAAAGCATGTTAATCTTTAACAATATAAGTCTTATGTGTCAATAACTGCATATTTATAGAAAGAAAGAAGTACAACTGACAAGTTAATTCCTCTGAAATAAACTGTAAAAGCATAACTCTGCAATGCGTCATGGAAAAAGTACTATTTACTTTGAGAAACTGTGGTGAGAAGATATAAATAGTTTAATTAATTTATAATTTATCTATAAACAGAAATGATTGTAACTGGCTTCCCACAGTGTCCTTCATGAACAAGCAAATATTGTTCCAAACAACTTGTATTGTACAAACTCCGGTCAGATTGGCACTGGATTAACAAAAGTTATGACTTTTATGTTGTGTGACTGCTTGAAACAAACACACACATTCACACATTCACACACACACACACACACACACACACACACACACACACACACACACACACACATACACACACACACAAAATGAACCCACTTGAGCTTTGACAAAAGATTAACTTTCATGTAAAAGAACTTTAATGAGCTGAGGTTTCAACTCTGAAGTCAGAGCACAAATAATTCACAGACATAAGACAGACTGAGCCATCTTGTGTGTCCTCCAGTCTATAAACACGTGACTACAGAATTCAGACTTCCATTTCTCAACAGCTGATCCCAACATTTATGCCAGTGTTTCATTTTAACATGTCTAATTGAAGGAGGGACCAGGTGCATGTCTTATTTTTTAATCACTTCAGCTGTGACTTGATGCTGGAGGACCCGGCTGAGTTGGTGCTATTCCATCAGGCTGCGAGGACGGGTCTGAGGTGGTAACAAAAGAAGAAAGTATGTCATTAGACCCAGGTATTCTGAATTAAGAGACCACAAAACTGCATTTTGAACCTCACAGTAAAAACACTCACACATGCCATTGGGAGCGCCAGGGTGTCGAGAGGCCATCCCCTGGGGATTTCCTCCTCCAGGCATTATCCTATTGGGTATGGCCTGGCCGGTAGTAGGAGGCAGGGCTTAAATGTAATGACACATTTTACATGTTAAAAAAATACCAAAACCAATTATTCAACAGATCACAAAGTACATACAAATGACACTGGATGCATGTTTGTATGAGCCTGAGCTTTTGTTGTGTCCTAAAATGGTTAATTGTTACTTGTCAGCCAGGGTTTGACGTCTGGGTTGTGTGTGTGTGTGTGTGTGTGTGTGTGGTCAGACCTGAATGCTGTGCTGTGTATCCCGGCTGCCCCGGCTGCCCCTGCTGCTCCCTCTGCTGGCGAACCTTCATCTCTGCTTGTTTCAGCTGCTCAGTGTGAAAAGTCTGTCTCTCTGACAGGAGCTGCTGCCGCTGCTGCTCCAGCTGCATGAAACACACACGCAGACACAAAGTATGAATGATGCTGTTTACTTTGTGGACACGTTATTGTTGCTCTTTCTGGATGAAAACACCATAAAGAACAAAACTAGAAATTCATGCTTTTTAGATGTACTATATATTATGTTCACTCACAGCCTCTTTCTCACGGTCCATGATGGTCTCCAGTTCTTCAAAGTGCCTCAGCTTGATCTCCAGTTTCTTCATCTGGGTCTCCACCAGCAGAGCCACCAGGGACTTGATCTTCCTCTCCTCCACTGCTGCCAAGTGCTGCAAAATGACAGATAGAGATGGAGAAAGTTAGAAACATAAATGAGTAAGACACTGTCCAGTGAGTGCATGTGACTGTTAAGATAAAAAGGAAATAGAAAAGGTACTGGAGGTTAAGACAAAGAGGGAAAATACTGATAAAGAAGAGTAAAGATAAAAGGTGAGAGGGCAACGTAAATAAAATAAGAGACTGATTACAAGGAAACTTCCCAAATCAATCACCCGGCACCATGGATGGGAAACAACTGATTTTTGCTTTACATCTTGGCAAATGACTTTTTAAGTGCTTAAAAAGCCAAAGGTTTTAACTATTGCCCAACCTAATTTGATCTCAGCAGCAGGCAATGATTGTTCCAGCGAGCATCTCATTGACAAGCTGTATGCAAATAGGTGTAGAAAAAAATAAATTTTAAAGTGATTTACTTAATTGATGAAGTTACATAATTATCAAAATGACATTAATGCTGATGATGTTTTTTTTAGACAGATGATAGCTATTTCAAGGGGCAAGCTTTACCTTTGCTTTTGTGGCAGCTGAGGCTAGAGCAGCTGCTGCTGCTGCAGAGACGCTGCCTTCCACCAGATCCTGCTCCATCACTCTCCCCTCATCCCCGTCTCCCTCCTGCTGCCCTACGCTCTCGACATCATCTCCCCTTCCTGAGATCAGAAAGAGTTTTTAGTACAGACAGACGTGCATGTTTACACGCATCCAGTGAATGAACATAAATACATGAAGGTATTTATTTGCATACCGTCTCTCTCCTCCGAAAGTATATTTTCAGCCTTTTCTCTTTTGATTAGTTCTCCCTCCACTCTGGCCCCGCTGGGCTCCATCTTTAGTCCATCGGTCCTTAAAGGCACCTGAAGCGGATCCACACAGTTAAGATATGCCACAAAAAACAAAAAAAAAAAACAGCAGCCAACACAATAACAATCTCTAAGCTCTTATCTTAATTTCACCTGATGGGAGGTGGAGTTGGTCTCTATTTTTTCTGCATCCAGCGATTCTGAGGGACAAAGGACAGGATGAGAGATATATTGTATACAGTGCAGACAAATACATTCACTTGTGCGATTGTGTGCATGTATGTTACAGTTGTACCGATTTTGTCTGGCTGGTTGGACGTTTCAGAGATCTTATCAGCTGACTCCTCCTGCACTCGGGAAAACTCCTCTGAAGATTAACATATGAAGTCAATACACACATACTGTACATACAGCACATTATTCCAGAACAATGACACAGGCTGGGCACACTGACAAATGAGCACTCCTTCTAATGTTCCCTCACCCAGTGCAGCCTTAGCTGCCGATGACGCCACCCGTGGGTCCACCACGGATGCCAGGAAGGCCACAGTGCTCATGACAGGGTTTTCTGATTGGCTGAAAGGCACAGGCTGGTACGCCAGCGGGCCAAGGGAGGCAGAGGAGTCTTCAAGGTAAGGGTCTTCTATCGGCAAACGAAGGAAGTGGAGGATGCACTCGTCTTGCGTTCTGGAGCCCACATGCTCAGACACTTTGTTCCAGTCATCTCTGTAGACCTCCAAGGCCTGAGAGAGACGAAGAAAAGAGACATGAGCGAGCACGACTGAGAAGAAGTGGCAAAATTTGCGGGCTTATGGAAAATATTCTCTTAGATCAAACAAAAACAGCTCCTCTTTAAGTAAGTCAATGGATCATGTGTGAGATTGATGATAAAAAGCCAGAAACTTCAGTAAATCTTACCTCCAATAGCAAGAGCGTCTCCTGCTCTGTCCATTCCCTTCCTGCACTGGCTCCTTTAGTCTGTAACAAAGGAAATGAGAATCGTTGAGAAAGAGGTGAATAGCTTTAAGACAATTACAGAAAGTTTTAAAATGAGGGACTAATAACACACATCAATGAGGAGAAAAACCTGAAAAACCTTCAAACTACTGAGAGTTCTTAAAATGGTTCTTTTCAGTATGTTTGCATGATTACAGACCTTAGGGTGTTTCTTGGTATAGATGTCGGTGCGCAGTCCAAAGTTCTGGCAGTCTGAAGGCTTCTCTCTGCTCTTTTCTGGGAAATACAACATGTGCTGCGAGGCTGAAACCTGCAAGAGTGAAACAAGCACCAGAGTTTATGAGGAGGACCATCAGATGACACAGATGTGTTGCAAATACATCTACTGTCATGTGCTCTGTGTGTGTGTGTGTGTTATTAACCTGCAGGGGTTTGTGTTGTAGAGGGGCCAGCCCAGACGGTGTGTCGACTAGTACATTGAAATGAGGGGTGGGTGGGGGTCCCATGGGGAGGGGTCTGCTCTCTGCATCCACCTGGTAGTTAATCAAACCCCACTGCTCCAAAAACGCATGAACCCTAGAAAATAAGAAGGATTTTTCCTTGCTGTTCAGTTTGCTGTGTTGCAGGTTTCTCCACGCATGGAAATAAGTAAACACAGTGACAAATCTGCACATGACATACTGTAAGTAAAAGCTGCTTTAAGTGCACCACACACGGCACGGTTCTTTACATTAACAGATATTTAATATGTTAACAGATTCGTATTTCAGAGCACCCACACAGTTCACCTAATTTAGCAGATGCAGCAAACACTGCATGGTAGCAAACGCCCACACCGAAATTATACCTCATGACTGCACAGACGTCTCCGGTGAGGTTGCGCCTGCAGGACGTTGAACTGAGATATTCTTGGGGGTTGAGACGGTATGTGTCGATCATGAAGTTACGGTACGCCAGGAAGCTGCAGTGAACAGGAGAGATTCTGTTTTTAGTGAGGCCACCCACATCATCTGATAAAACTTTAAATAGTAGTGTGAAAATGTCTGCAGTACTCACATTTCTGGAGATTTGGACTTGTTCTTTCCATTGAAGAACTCAGGCAGCGCACGTTTCTCTATAGAGTGAATGCTGGAATTCAAACATGGAGGGTTTTTTAGTAGAGATGCTCCGATATCATTCTATATTCTTAGAACTTTGTGAGTCAACCAATCCTGAGTATGGAACTGATGCTAATGCATTTTTAAAAATCTAAATATTATTTTGAATATTATTTATATTTACAAAAATATTTATATATACAGAGAATAAGATTAGCAAACACACACACAATATATATTATCCTGCTTGGACGTTATGTTATAGATAGAAGTGTCACAGGTTCCTTGTCATTTATGAATACTGGCTACTTATGCATTGAAACAAAGCTTTACAGAGCACTGCTGGGGAAGTAGCAGGATCCTGTTTCTAATCAATTCATTACATATTATTGGTCAGTGCATAAACCTATGTACTTGCTGATGCCAGGTTCAAAAAAATAAAATGAACTAAGTATTTAATTAACAGTTGGTAGTTCCTTTGGACGCTTGTTTTTTTTCAGATTGAAGAT
>JAQNCA010000008.1:12189624-12210536 GCA_029783725.1 Acanthurus tractus
TGTGTGTGTGTGTGTGTGTGTGTGTGCGTATGAATTAGGCATCTTTAAGGGCACATGACAGACTAACTTAATGACAGATGGTACAATGGAGGTCAAGTGCCAACTAGAAAACAAATGATTACTGGTTCAGTGCTTAAGATCAGGTAAAGAATCCAACAAATTAATCTACATCAACACAATTTCTCCAAGAGTGAGTAAGTAAGTAAGTTTGCATGTCTGTGCATTACCTGTCAGGGTGCATTCCCCAGTGTACCAACACATGTTTGTCTTTTCGCATGACAGGACGCATCCATTCATCTGAAAACATATGTGCATTAACCAAACGATCAAGATGGATAAGTACCAGGCTTTAAACAAAAAAACAAAACAAAACAAAACAAAACACACAGATGCAGAAACTTCAACTCACCCTCATCTATAGAAGCAGGCGAGGGGTAGATGTGGTGGCTGGCGAGTGTTCTGTCCTTTGTGGAAGTACCCTGCAGAGGGACAAACTGTGACTTGGTAACGTGCATACTGAGCTGCAGAGCATCAAAGCTTCACTGGGCTTTGTACACTCACTCCTTTGTCATCAGCCAGACCTTTAACCTATAAATATCTTCTCCTTTATCAGTTTTTTTAACCCACTGTCCGCTCATCTTTAACACCTTAAAAGCACTTTACCTGGTGGTTAGTTATAATATTGGTAAGTCTGCTGGCTAGCTCCTGATCCAGCGCAGGGTCCAGATATACCACAGGCAGTGACATACAGTTGTTCTGTAGACACAAAAAACACAAGCACAAGTTCATTAGCAGTGTGTCCTTGGAGTGCTTGTGTGTGTGTATTTATATACGTGTCTATGTCACCTGGATCAGTGCTCTTTCAATGGTGCCAAACATCTCAACATTCCTCTCTGTTCTGGATGGATTCTGCAGGTCAAACCTTCGCCTGTAAAAAAGGAAAAAGGGAAAGTGGGACGTTATGAAGGATACTGCTGTAAAAAAGGAAAAGGCATTAGAGGCCCGCAACTCACCAGCCTTGCTCAGCCTTAAACTTGTAGGCTGTGCCAAGGATGTGGCAGAGTCCACCACCTGGCCGCAGGTCCAAGAAGCATTGTGCCTGCAGACAAAGGAAAATATTTTAAGTTTTGGAGACTGCTAGCACTTTAAAATATTTTTCAATTACAAAAATGCACAATGAGAAATAGACTCACAGGCAGTTTGGTGAGAGCAGGACTGGAAACTTGACGGCCAAAGGCATCCTCTTGAAACTGGAGAAGCTGCATGGTCACTGCAGCCAAAGCTTGACACGATGGAGCATCCACCAGCACATACTTATATGAAAACAGGCAAACAGGAATATGAAGAAAGCGTTTCTTACTTTCTTACAATTAACAAACTAAGATGATGCGTGTTCTTATAGTAATCAGTGGCAAAGAAATGGAAATACATAAACACCTGAGGTAACCTTAGCTGTAAATAATAGTGTCAAGAGGACCCGGTCAAACACAGTACTCTTTTATTTACCCTTTAAAAGGTGGTACGTTCGTTTATTTTAACTAAATATTCTAAATACCGGACTTTGTTGATAACAGCATTTTATGAAACCTACAAATCGTGAGGCTGAGAATTGGATCCTAAGTGGTCCTGGTGAAGGTTTCCTCCCACACAACAATTGCATTTTATCTTTTACGCAGCACTATTTAACTTCATCACACAAATATTGCATGCCTGTGAGATTGTTAAACGTAACGTTATCCAGCATGAGACGTTTGTTTACAGTTTAACTTGCTAGCAGGGGGCGGCTAGCTTGGTAGCTAGTTTCCTAGCTAGCGAACTACCTTTTTGTATTGCTTCCCGATCCACTGTCGCACCATCTCCAGCTGGGCTAAAGTATCCGGGCTCTCCCAGAACCGAGCGGATGGACTGCTGTCCTTTTTCCGGTGCATAAATGTTCCGGAGCTTCCCTGGCTCGTCCCGGGTATCCCAAGGTTTGTTCCTCCAGACATTGTGGCAAAAAATAAAACGAGATTTATTTCAAATGGTAGAACAAGACTGGCTAGCGCGCTCGCTAGCGTTTGCGTTCTCGCTTTCTCTCGCGAGAACAAACGTGACTGTCGGGTTTGGGCACCAGGGTTTCCTTTTGTATCTTCTATGTCAAAATCTTTTTATTCGGTGATGCGTTTTAAAATACAGTATCCTATGTTTAAATACTGCAAAATGGCAAAACCAAAAGCACAACTTTGTTGCAAGCCAATGTTTTTACTTTCAAGTACAAAAAAAATGATCAAGTGATGTAAACATGTATTTCATACACATGGGTTGTTTCTGTTGGTTTGTTTATCATAGGTGCTCTAATTTATTACAAAAATTCAACAACGAGAGAGAGAGAATTGATTATCTTTGATAATGATAATTAATTTATAATATTTATTCACTTTTGTGACATTAGATTTTATTTGAAATGTAATCAGAGACAAGAATGCTCCCAAACTCTCAATTTTTTTCTTGCATCAGGAACTTTTTCACTAAAACGCTGTTTTTTAATTCTTCTTAAACAGCTTTAACTTGTTAATTCAATAGGTGTCATTAGACTGGATGTTTCTGATGACAGGCCAACTCACTGTTGGGCTTTGCATCTCTCCCAGCTGTCTCATGTGCTGAGTTCAGCTCAAAAATGTCAGATTAACTCATATTAAATCAAAACAGCCGACTATCATAATCTCTAATCAGAATCAAAAAGTTGTTAACGGTAATAGATCAGTGCATATGTGAATATGATATTTTTAGCCATGTAGCACATGGACGTGCAGTGAGGCGCGGTCCTGTAGTTCTGATGCGCGTTCACGAAGTCGGGAAAAAAACCCTCCGATATCTGATACAAGGGCAAGATTGAAGGAGAAAATTGCATTTTTAAAAAACAACAAGCTATTTAAGTGTTCGTCCTGGTAAGTATATGTATCCACAGATAATTGATCTGCTTGATTACGTAAGTGACTTTCCTATGTTCGTACCGAAGGAGTATTTTTGAGCCTAATGGCACCACGTTACCTACGCCATACTTGCAATACTCCTATTCGGCCAGCGCATCACTTTTGCCTCTAAGTGCGGCTCACTTCCTGGGTGCCCGCATGTAAACAGAAATTGGACTGGGCTGGAAGATAACTTTATATTGCATGGAAAATAAGCAAAAATAAAAGCTGACGGTGGCAGCAATGCAACAATGTGCATGCCAACTTCCGCGAAACCTCAAAGAAGAAGAAAAGCAGAGCAGATGTAAGAGAAAGTAAAATCGGTTGGTATGGTATAAGCGTGTATATACGCATTGAAATGATAAATTTCAGAACAACACAACTATTTTTTTTTTTTTTTGGAAGACGCACTTCACAAACCGTTCTATTGCCTTCAGTGTAAATGGGTTTTTTGCAGTCCACTTTCCGTTATGTCGCAATAGTTCAAAAAATGGTCATACCGTCTGGTAGGAAAAACAAACTGTCTTCTCAGCAGTGTGAGCTTGTTATTATTCTTTTCCATGGCAATCTAAAATTGGATATCTGCAAATCCACAGACTCCACACCCTTACAGACCAACCAGGCAGTGCGGCACACACCAGTCCTCCTGTACGTTACTCATTCATCTTGGTACTGTGTTGTTTTGTTGTTTTCATAGACCCTGAGATCCCATGGGTGTCCAGGGTCTGACCACCTTCGTGGAGGGGAACGGAAACTTCCTCAAGGATGTGAGGTTCAGGGACAGTCGCCTGGTCATTGATGGCTGCAGTCTGTATTTTCGCCTCTACTTTAACCACAATTTGGACCAGCAGCATGGAGGGGACTACGACGCTTTCGCTTGCCTGCTCACCCAGTTCCTCTCTGCGTTGGCAGCTTGTAACGTCCAGCCGTATGTGGTGCTGGATGGAGGTAAGGATACACAAGAATTGCAACACCCCAGCAGCTCTTTTGTTTTTGGAAATAAAACCTTTTAAAATTAATGATGTTAATGTCTCCTTGTATGCATTTGGCTAAAAGAAAGCCTATTTTCAGATAATTTTATTTTTTTACTTTGGAAGAAATTCACTGAGTAACACTTACTCGACATACATTTCTGTAAGAATTATATCTGTATTTCTCCTTTCCTCTTCACATTAATTTTCTTTTAGTCCTTGCAAATAAACAAAACTAAAACTCATCCCAATTTTCTTAACATTGTTTGTTTCAGGGCTTTTTCTCTTACATTTATATTCACACAATGCAATTTAATCAGTTGGTTTGTGTAGGCACTGCTTTGATAAATCAATTAAACATAACAGAAGCTACTAGCTTATGTTTGTTAAAACTTAATGGAAAGTCAATTGAAATCTGCACCAGTCAAAGTGTGTCTGCATTTATAAAGGCAACATTTTTATTTCTGCTTTTCTCTTGTGGCCATAAGGGACTGACCCCAGTGACAAGAAGTTTCCCACTCTGCGTCAACGTCTGCAGTCCAAGATAAAGGAGGCAGACAGCCTCTCTCATGGCCGCAATGGTTCTGTTCTCCCCATCATCACAAGAGATGTCTTCATTCAGGTCCTCATTCAGAACGGAGTCCCGCTGGTCCAGTGTCCAGCTGAAGCTGACCGGGAAATCGCATGTTTGGCTCGCCAGTGGAACTGCCCAGTTCTATCCAATGACAGTGACTTTTACATCTTTGACCTTCCAGGTGTGGGTAGCAACAGGGTTTTTCCTCTTACTGTATATTAACAAGGATCCCAATAGACATTTGTAATAAATGGTAATGACAGTTAACCTGGTTCCTGACTTTTAAATTTGCCCACTCTGCCAAGTTTATTATACAAAAGACCATGAAGGGTCTAATATTTAATAATTCAGATTTTTTTTTATTGCGTACATATTGCTTATGTGCTTTGTTTTCTTATCTTAGGTGGTTACCTTCCTCTTCGATTTTTCCAGTGGAACAACCTTAACGGTAAAGCATCTAACCGCTACATTCCAGCTAGGTGCTACACCACCAGTGGGCTGTGTGGTCGGTTTAAGAACATCAACAAGGAGTTGCTACCCTTATTTGCTGTCCTGACTGGTAATGACTATGGTGCCCCAAAGGATGCTGAGACACTCCTGGGTAACCTGATTGAGAATTCACTAGTAAGAGGTGGTGGCAGGGGTAAAAATACCCCTTCCCGCATTGAGTTCATCCTCCAGTGGTTATCCTCTTTTTCAAGTGCGGCAGAGGCCCTGGAGGAAGTGAGCAGGCTGATGGGGGAGGAAGGTAGAGATGGAGGTGGTAGAGGAAAGAGGCACAAAGGTGGGCTCAGTTCAAAGCTGTGGGCAGGTATGCAGGACTACAACATCATCTATCAAAGTTCTCTGGCTCGCTGGTTCTCTGAACATAAGGTAGCTCCTGGAGGATGGATATCCGGCCTACCAGAGTGTCTTTTGCTGGCTGCGGCGCAGGGACTGTTGGCTCCTTTGGTGGTGGATGCCATGGTGATGCACCGGGTCCTGCTCATCCCACAGGTTGAGAATAGCAAGCTAGCGAGCAGCCACTGTTGTGCCAGAGCCATACGCCAGGTTATATATGGGATATTACTGCAGAGAGGCCAGGATGTCCCAGCAGAGGTAGCGTGGGCACCAGAAAACATCAGCCAGTGTGTAAGAGGTGGGAGAGGGCAGAGGGGAAGGGGGTGGGGGGGTGGTCAGTTTGGTGGAGGTAGGGGTCGCGCTGTTCTTTCACCCTCACAGCATGGTGTAAATTTAGCAGCTGGTGCAGCTACAGAGCAGGCTCAAAGCTGTAGCTCCCCCATTTGTGTGGAGGAGTATGACCGTCTGGATCTGAACTTGATCAAAAACCAAGTGGAGGTCCATCTTCCCAGAACTCCCCTACATCTGGATACACTTGGACAGGTAAACATGATAAAAAAATGTTTCATTTTGTTTTATTTAGTTGATTTCATTGGAGAATTTACATTTTTTAAAAAGGAATTGTGCAAGGATGTTTTAACCTTATTCCTTAATGTCATCCAGGCTCCTGGAGCAGTTCGTTTTGCTGTTCTGTTAGAAGTCTTGGGGGTGATGGAGTCTGCCCTGACAAGTGTTCCACTCCACCTGAGGCTACCTGTAGCAGTGACAGGCTTCTGGCTGAAAGAGGCAATACCGAAACCCTCGCAGCCCCAGCTCCAGGCTTTGGTGCTGGGCATGGTTTATGGAGAGCTGTCTTGGAACACCCAGCCTGGTGCTTCACATTTCCAACATGCAGGTAAGTTGTGTTATATTTTTTCATGTTGTTCCTCAAGGTTACATTTATCTAAGTATGGAGGAGGAAAGTGTCTAGTCCCTAATGATCTAAAACCTGTTGATGCTGTGCGTCATTCTAGTCCCACAGCTAAACTTGGCTGCAGAACGCAACATTTGTGCAGCACTGGAACAGCTTCGTGTGAGGCAATGGAGAAGATCAGGTCTGGACGTCGGAGCTGCTCATAGTTTCAGCCAATGGCAGGCCTGCTTCTTGAGTGCACTGTGTCTCAATCAGCTACTGCTGCTGCCAATGCCTGAACCTAACCTACAGTGGTAAGGCTCAATGACATGAAAGATATGCGCTGATACACAATTTGTTTTTTCCACCTATGTGGACTAAAGCTGCAGCCATATCTGTTTATATATAACTCTATTTATCTATATCAATATATCTACATCTATCTGTGTATCTATCAATATTTATATATATGTATCTATGTGTGTGCATGTATTATTTTTTAACCCTTTATAAAACAGATAAAATATCAAATTTTATCATTTTAGAATCAGACACCAACAAATCTATTTGATATGAAATGTCTAAAATAGAGCCTCCCCCATTACAATACAGGTTGATGGATTTTTGCATGTAGTGTAGTGTAATGTTGTAGTGTCTCTTTGTAAAATGTATTTACCTGTGCTCTGACTGAAAGACTTTTGAATTTCATTAATCTCTTTTAATTTTAGAGGAACTAGGGAAACAAACAGATACCAACATGGCAAAGTGTAAGTAATGTGTTTCTATGTATGTTCTTTTTCCCTCTGTGTGTGTGTGTGTCTCAGGGTGTTCAGTGGTACCTTGGTGCATGGCCTACTCAGGTATCTGAAAGGGGGGCAATCTGTTGACTCAATAGTAGTCAAGGGCTCCCTGTCTAGACAGCTCTACTCCTCTCTGCTGGATGCCGTGATGAAGTGCAGCTCCAAAAACCAACCTTTCACCTCGGCAGCAGGGAGGGGAAACAGAGGTGGAGGACGAGGAAGGAGAGGAAGAGGCAGGGGTGGGAGAGGAGCAAGGCGAGGGGGGAGGGGGAGAGGAGCTGAAGAGATAACCAACAGGTTTGCACTACTGATGAGTGAGGAGGAGTTTGAGGGTTATGAGTACTGAGGAGGAGGCAGGGAAAAGAGAACACATTAATTTAAGGCACTAACTGAAGGGGCCAAATGAAGGAGGACATTCCCATGTTTTATTAAACACACTTACAAATTTTACAAATAGTCATTTTCAAATGAAGAACTTAAACCTTTATTATTTACCACAGAGTGTATTTCCTTTATAATTGTAATGCAGTAATTTAAGCCTCCTCAGTCGTATTTAGCAGCTTTCTAGAATCAAGTGACGTCAAGATATCAGTTTTACCAAAGCACAACCTTGCCATATTTTAGCACATTTATGAGAGCTTTCTTTAAAGCATAGCTACTGTAACAGATGCAGCACCTTTCAACACAATAGTTTTATTCAATTATGCAACTAATAGATAAAAAAAAGTTAAAGGATCTTTTCCATCTTCTGTTTACCAGAAGAATTACTTTATTAATCTCCTCTGGGAAATGTAATTTTTCAGAGGGTTATATGGCAGCTAGTGTCATTCTTAATGAACAACTAATGAAATCTTATGCCATTTTACTACTTGCCTTAATGCGCATGAATTTGCTGTTTAAGTTTACAGATTTTTGTATAATTCTTTGTACAATTCTTTGTGTAATAAAAAATATAAATGAAAATATTGACACTTTTTTTATTTTAAATGGTAACATTCAGAACATCATGTCGCTGAGATGTTCACTTTTTCTCGACAGTTTTAGCTGTCAGTTTATTACTTTTGTTCATTTACACAAAATCAGCTTACCTACACTGTAACAGCACAAAATTAACATGCTACAAAAACAACATTACAATGTCATGGCTAGAGAAACCAAATAAAAAAATCTCTGACTATATTCTTCAGTCTTTTTTATTTTCCGAAACCAGTTTGAACATCCGACTAAGTGATGCTCTCATCTGCAGTCTCCTAATCAATTTAAACATAAAAATGGGGATTGTCACCCACTGGCACTTCAACATAAGGACTTACAGTTCTGGCACAGCAAACAAAGAACACCACCATTTTACTGTCTAAATACGCAGTATATTATAATGAGCTGACGGGGCTTAACAAGTTAGGCCTTAACTCAGTTCAGCTCAGCCACAACAGACATCAAACAACACAACTCAGTATATACAGAATCTTCCTCATGTACTATGACGACGTTGATGTTGATGTAGATGTAGATGTAGATGTTGACGCTGTCTCAGATGAAGCTGCAGCTGATGCCGCATGTGACTGAGAGTCTATGAGGTCCATGTCTTCATCTTCGTTGACTCCACATGTGTCAATCACACAGATCAGGCAGCTGGTGACTGAAAACGCTCGCACCTTGCTGCAGGTCACCCACCTGTACGCACAGCAGAAACTGATTAAGATGCGGTGTGTAATAACAAAGATGGTTTATGGAGTTGTTTTAATCAGAACATCTGTATTAGTAAGGATATCGATGAAACGGCATGATTTACTTCAAAAATCACCAAAATTACTCAATGAATAAATTCATTAAAAACAGCCAGAGACAGGAAGTGGATCTGGATCATTTGTATTGACCAACCAAACAGGAGATATTAATGGTTACCAGTATGAGGTGATCAGAGACTTCAGAAACTGTTTTCTGTTGTAGACAAACATAACCCTGCAGAACAGAGCTGTACCGCACACAGTAACCGCACGCAGTAAGATCTCCATCAACAGGGATGAATCAAACTTCATGTTGAGCATCATCACCGTTAAAAACAGCTGTTTCTATGGTTACGACCACAGACCAAACAGCAGTCTCCAAGACTCTAAAAGTCACCTTTTAGCTCTGCTTTTAAGTCTTTCCTCCACTTTCTCTTTTTGTTTCATTTTTCTGGTATTTGGTTAATACACCAACCTGTCAGTATCAGTGTGGTACTCCAGGATGTGTCCGAGCCGTCCCACGCCTTGAAAGCCTGCCAGCACATAGATGACATCACCAACTGCTGCACACTTCACTGTTAGGCCTCGCCACGGCATTGCTGCTGCAGGACGCCACTCATCGCTAGCAATGTCATAGTACTCCACTGAGTCAAGTCCACCTGGAAAATACACAAAAACTGAATCATGCAGAAGCACTTTGTTTACGTCCATATGCTGCTTCTTAATTCTGTCACAACAGGTTATAGTAATGCTTGTCTTGTGTACCCAGTGTCCCGTGCCCTCCAACAGCATAGATTCTGTTGTTGGCCACCACCAGCCCATGGTTCTTCCTTGCCTCTCTCATCCCACACAGCTCCCTCCATCTAAGGGCAGAACAAATGGAAACATAGGGACTTAGATAACTGTGGCAGTGCAACACAACAAAATGTGATATATCACCTCTGTTGCCTTTCTGAAAAAAATACATGGATAAAATTTAAAGACAAAAATACTCTTGTCCTACTAAAAAGAAGGGCACTCGTTTACATTTTGGGGTGGGATTTTTTTTAAACCAGACAATATGTATATACAGAGTAATGAATAATGAGAATGCTTGACATTTTCTCTGCACTCTCTGCTTCCATGTGCACCTTATCAGCCAGTACATTATGGCAACAGTCATTCCCTTCGTATTTCTTTGAATTAATAATTCAATAAAAACTGTCACCAAGTCCAAGTCCCACATCATCCATAGGGCTGTCCTTTTTTAAGCTGAATGTCTTTGCAACTCACTGTTTTGTGGCGGGGTCGTACACCTCACAGTTGTTGAGGATCCTGCCAGATACGTTGCCCACCGTTCCTCCGCAGACGTAGACGAGCCCGTTAGCCTCCACTGAGCCATGGCTGCAACGGGCCATCAGCATGCTGGTCTTCACCTGCCATGACTCTGTCCTTGTGTCGTAGCATTCAAACAGGCTCAGGGCAGAGCTGCCTGCAGACACATGGTACAAAGCACCATCATTAAATGCTCTCAGATGTGGGTGGTCTTTCACTGGGGAGTAAATGTATTTCTTCTGAAGACATCTAAACTATAACTTTAAACCAATCTCAGGTCTCTCGTTCATCCCTCCCACCTCCCTGTGCTCACCCACTTCGGAGCCCCCCGATGTGTAGATTTTGCCCTGGGCGGCGCAGGCTGCCAGGCTGTCGCGGGGCGTTGGTGGACCCAGCTTTGAGTACCAGCTGTCCTTGAGGACGTTGTAGCAGTCCATGCGCTTGATGGGGAAGAGCTGTGAGCCACCCAGGATGTAGACAACATTGTCCCAGAACACCACTGTGGCATCCCGGCGCTTCTCGAAGGGGCAGCGGATGTCTGTCCAGCTGTAGTCCTGCATTAGAGACAGACTGTCACTTAAACATGAACAAACATGATTTCAAAAGACCTGAATGCAACCCCTGTTCAAAAAGAGCTGAGATGCCGTAAAAATCATCAGTAAAACAATGTGATAATTACTTAATCCATTTTGACATACACTCAAATAATACAGTACAAACACAATATGTTTTATCTTTTAAATCATCAACCTTATTGTTTTTTTTAAAATATGTGCTATTTTAAATTTCATGCTAGCAACAAGTTTTAAACAAGTTTAGATAGGGGCAACAAAACACTGACAAAGTTGTGGATTGCTAAAATAAAAAACCTGTTTTGAATATTCCACATATAAACAGGTTCTAGGTAAGGGCGATAGTAAGGGAAATGAGGAGCTAGTCTCGGGACTGGGTGTGGATGGGGTTGGGATGGGACATTCTTGAAAGGCTCAGTTGTTCATGGCCTTTATAACAAAACATGTTTGCACTTGTATAGTGGATATATCTACATCGGCTTGAGAAGACCTTGTGAAACTGTCAAACAGTTTCTTTGCAAATGATTTCATTACTCATACTACTGACTTTTTACACAGCATCCCAACTTCTTTGGCATTAGGGTTTCAGATAAGACTATACCTGTAATACTAATGCAGTATCTGATCTAATTAATGTACACACTACTGCCGAAATAAGTGAATACATTTTCTGGTGATATCTACAGTGCTAGTTCTTAGAAATTGGATAGGAGTAAATGTTGGGTCGATGCATCATGAACTGACTTAGCTGCTCCTGTAGGTGAAATTTATTTGTGTGTGGAATCTGGTACCTTTGGGTTAAAGTAGCGGCAGGACTGAGGCTGGGAGCCTCCAAACAGAGCAATGCGATAGTCGTGCTTCTTGCGTCGTGGTCGGCTGCTCTCTCCCAGATCCTCTCGATCCTCCAGGGACAGCAGGTGATAACGCATTCCACCTGGGACAAAAGCACAAGCTTTTTTTATCTGCTCGTGTCAACCCAGCCAACCCTAGCACAAATGCAGTTTGGTCTCCAGTATAAGCTATGTGACATGTTCCTACAAGTAGCGGATGCTGTCAACCACCTCCTCATCACACTAATGTTTTGTGTTCCTTTGCTTGTATGCAATACATTCAGTGTAAGTATGTCTTATGTGTCCTCTTGTGAATTATGGTTTGTGTTTATGTTTCTCCCTGTCTCCTCCTACTCACTGATGACCATCTTGAGGCACTGTGGGTTGTCCTGGATGAGAGGCTCAGCCTGCACTGTCTTGGAGAGGAAGGTTTTGGAGACCAGAGGAAAGCGAACGCACCCCAACACCTCCACCATGTACTGTTGTCGGTTACACACATCGTACTTCAGCCAGCGCACTGCTGCATCATAAATCTAAACACAAATGCAACAACAAAATACACAGGAAAATACAAGTTATACTAAGCATAATTTACACATATTAAACAAACTTCAAGATTCAAAGAATCTACGTTTGTGTACCTGGGCTTCAGCACGGACTGTGAGTTCGTCCTGGTGCAGTAAACGTGTGAGCTGAGTGACGTCCAATTGCAGGAACTCATCCAGTTTGTAGACTTCAGTAAAGTGGAGCTGGAAGAAGTCCTCTGCAGCTACCCTCAGGTCGGGACAGTCCATACATTCTGACAAGGCAGAAATACCTGCAGGGGGGGGAAGACAATCATCAGTCGAGCTAATAAGTTTCATTATTGGCAGGCCCGACCCAAACACATTGTAAAAAATGAACTTTTAATTCAAATTTTTTAAAGAGCAATACATTTTTAAAAAACTCTTATCTAGCCATAAATTCATACATGCACAAGTTGCAGTTCTTTTCTTACCAAGGCAGTTTGTTGCATCAATTTGTCCTTTAAGGAACTCAACACACATCTTCTTCACAGGCTCAATCTGGTACTGATTGGCTGCATTCAGCAGTGACTGGACGGTACCGCTGTTCACAGAGATCCTGACACACACACACGTACACACACTTTACCTTAAAAAAATGGTTTCTTATGGAAGTAGGTGAAAGTTACAATAAAAAGAGGATGGCCTCAACTTATGATCAGTACAGTTGCTTTTAAAAGAAATCTTGAGGGGAATCAGCAGACCACGGAGGCATGATCATTACAGTTTATGCCGTCCCAAGATTCTTACCGGGCTGTGTAGATAAACTCAATCAGTAGCTCAATGATTTCAGGCTCAGCACTCCTTAGCTCCACCTCATGGGACATAGACTCCATCATTCTAGCTGAAGATGAGGAAAAAGAAAATAGAAACCAGAAACGTGACAACAATACTTCTCTGCATCTGCAACCTCCCAAAATGTAATGTTCCATCAAAAATCACAGGCAATCACAAGCAAATTTCCTCCCTGTGGTGGTCCACTTGGGCTCAATAATGCACAAAGTATCTAACATGTCTGTCCGTGATTATACGCACTTACTGGTGAACATGAGGTTGAAGAAGTGGCTGGCAGCAGCCAACACGACTCTGTGGGCAGGAAAGTGTCTCCCCTGAACCACCAGGGTCACATCACAGAGAGTACCCTGAGGCAAACACACACACAATTATAAAGCATTAAGAAGAGGAGGGACATAAACACACACACACACGTGCAGTGAAGTCTGAATATTCTCCCTCACACACCTGTTTCCTCAGGTTGTTCATAACTGCCATGATGCCTGACAGCTGCCTGTACTCGTCTTTGGTGGCACACTTCCTCTCGCTCTTCTTCTTGGAGCTTGACGCCTTCTCTGGAGACGCTACCCCCGTCATGTCAGTCTGATGAATGTAACCCGTTCAGAAAAAACAAAAAGCTACAACAGTTTCAGCACCACCTCCGGGAGCGTGCAGCTGCAGTCTCTTTGTTGCTGCTTTGCAACTGACTTTGCTTGGTTTGCTGCACCTAGCCTTGTTGTGACTATAAGAAGTAAAAAAGCCGCAAGTTTGATGGCAGCTGCTGTTTGTAAATCGTCGACAAGAGCCCAGAAGACTGACTTGCCGTCAGATTTTGAAACAGTTGAAAAACGCCTTATGTTAATACATTTTTCTGAGCTAAAACTCTAACTGAATGCAACTTAGCTGTGGTTTTGGCTCCCTTCTTCTTCTACAGTTTCTGTTCTAGTTGGACATACTCGCGTTCGCCCACTAGCGACAGTTGTGACGAACCAAACTTACACTTTAGTAAAAATCGTGAAACTAATTAAAGTTCTTAGTGCAGTCGTATTTAGCATGCAGAACAAAAAAACACGCTTGTCCGCATCCCGATGAACAGCAGATTTCTTATTGATTTAAATTAATAGTTACGAATCTGAAACAGTCGAGTTGGTTCACGTAGCCGCAGCAGCGCACCTGTGTGTTTACCTGTCCGTCACGTTCACATCTGCACCGCAGTTCAGCGGGCATAACCAGGAAGAAAGTGTTGTCAATAGCCTCGTGATACTGACGTCATGTGGAATGCGGACTACAGATACATTGTCAAAATCAACTGACCCGAAAACAAAACTGAGAGACACCCGAGCTGCAGAAAATGCTCCGTTTTTTCTGCTGTTGCTGCTTCTTAAATGAAAACTCCGACAACGAGGTATGTGTCGATTTTATTATAAGGGTTAAAGAAAACATTAGTGGCTCCTTAAAGTCAAACCAAGACACTGGGTCACTGCTTTTGCTGGGCTGAATTAACCCCGACTAATTTAAAGTAAGAACGACGAGGAGACCCCCTTAAAAGCTTTAACACAGCCTGTTTGAATCATGCTATAACATACAATCGTGAGAAGAAAAATACAATTTAACTTAATTTTCGTTATTTCTAAGAAGACAAAAAAACCTACTAAATTACGATAATTTATTCTTTGTCTTTCCACAAATATAGAGACCAGTTAACCTTGAAATAGCCTAGAGTTCAATCAAGGCAGTATATCTGAAATTATCTTCAGATATGAAACATGAACACACCACAAGGTGCATTTATGACAAAGCTCTTACCCGAGGGAACTAATTCTTTTCAGTGTCTCTTTCTGAGAAGAGCCAGTGAGTAAGAGATTTTATTTAAAGAAAACTGCAATTTCAGAGGCAGCCTCTCCTGCAATCCAGACCATCTGACTGTAATGAAGCGGGATCAGCCAGGCAGACCCGGCCAGCACAGAGTGGTACATCGTTTTTCTAACCATCTATGTGTCTGTCTCTCAAACTTATACACTTCCAAAACATACATTTATGAATGAATTCACCCTTTTTTGTTCTTATTTGTGTGTCTGTTGTGTGATGCCCTTGTTCCCCCATCAGATTCACAGACCGTGAAGCGGATTGGCAGGCTGGTGATGAGGCGAGTGTGTGTGCCAGAGTTGGACCAGAGGTTTTCTGACATGGCCGAGACCTTCAATACACAGCAAGAGCGCTATGAGGCCTTGGTCCGACACATCAGAAACCTGCGACAGACCTATGGCTGTAACCAGGATGACACACTGGCTTTAACTGAATGTGTGGGTAGGATCAGAGACGAGCATGGTATGTAACAAACTCAGAGCTCTCTGCCTGTACAAGTTATGTGATGGCAGCCTTAGATTTCTCTTTCTTTGTTTTTCTGTTTGGATCCACTTCCAGGAGACAAGTTCAGGATATCCCTGAAGATAAAGGGCTATGACTTCTCCCTTGATGTTGTTCCTGTAAGTTTGGGAGTGGAAAGCGAGGAGGAACCACTGCCTCCACATTTGCAATTGGCTCAGGATGAAATGAAGGGCATCTCTGAGAGCGCCAAGGCCACCATATCGAAGGGTACAACACTTCAAGAGATGATTGGCTGGCTGCTCCGGAGCAGAGATCACATGGCCGAGCAAGTGAAGGGGGCTGCAGCAACCTACCAGGAGCAAGGAAGACTGAATGAAAACCTAGAGGAGAACATAAGGGAAGTGAGGAGGGCAAAGGAGTTGTCACTGGGATACAGACATCAGGCCGGAGAAGTCCTCACTGAGATTGCACAGATATCAGGGGCTCATCTGTAGTAATGCACATTTTACTTACTTTTGTTTGAAAAAAACAAAACAAATAGTAATGATACAAGAATAGAGAATCCAAATCTTTACAGAGGTCAAATATACTTTTTGGTAACTTGTATTAGTATAGACAGCACTTCCAAGCTACTGTTAATTGACCTATTTGTTAACATACACAAGGCTGCCTTATATCTTTATCAATGACCTGCATTAGGAGTGTCAGAGAAGTTAAAAAATAGATTATGCGACAAACACACACTGAAGATCACTCTTGTACTTAAATCTACAAAGTAGGGGTCTACACAATGATTTGAAGGGCAATGCAGCCTCTTGTATCATATTTTAGCATATCTATCTTTTGAATGTTTTATTGATGTTAGTAGACTTACACACACAGTAACACTAAAATTATATTGTCTGTGTAAATTGTCTGGGGACATACTCAGGTATTTTCTTGAATGGTGTGTTTTACAAGCTAACATTAGGGGGCATTGCAGGCTCACTCAAGCATTCTTAGCTGAACTTCAATTCATTTTGTACAGATCTAGTCTATTTCTCAGAAATTACACTACATTAAAATAGATTCTGTAAAATCCAGGATCATTTTGAAATGATAAATGTATCCTTATTTGTTTTATTATTCTATTTATTGTATTTGTTTAATGTTGTATTTGATTTTCTGCCAAACTTTGCTTTTAGGAAGATTGTTAAAAGGGAAGCAGATAAAAAAGTATTCTGGTTGGAAGCTGCACTGGATAATAAATTTTTCCAATAATGCATTGCTTAACAGGATAGAACACATCCCTGTAAAGCAGCAAATGGAATTTAACCAGAGTTTGGCTTTTGATTTCGGCTGTATTGTTTCGTTATTTTACCATCCAGAATGCTGGTTATTGACAGAATCCCATGCATTTATCAACTGATTGAAATCTACAGCCTTCCATCTGCTAATAATGTGAACAAATAGCCATATGCTGTTTGATAATTTTGAAAAATTCATTGCTCAAGCAGTTATTGTTAAGTAGTCATACATTATTTATTTGAGGGAGACGGAGCAGCATGCTGCTTTCACCTTAAGCTTTACAGATTAATTTGCAATGAAGTTTTCAGAATGAACAGCCTACTTCAACATTAGAATCAACTGTTGATTTCTTAATGAAAAGGTATTGGTAGGAGATTGATAACATTAAGGGAAAAAATATGTTTGAAAAACTGGCAACCTGTATTAACTATGTCAATGACTTTGATAAGATGCCTTGTTCGGCCACAAATTAGTTAAAAGATTGTAACTTATACTGTTTAAAATTAAAATGTGAATATATTTTTAATGAATATTAATAAATATTGACTCGACATCAATCAGGTGCCACTACATGCTGCATTGCAATCGGTTATTCTTACATTAAAATAATGTGCAATGTGTCGATTAATTACTTATTTATGTGATTTATTTAAAGCACTTCAGGTAGATCACTTTGCCGTCAAAGAGCACTGACTGACAGCGACAACCTACCGTGATCGTGGAAATTATTAACGTGCAGCCTGGTGTCATTATGATTGGATGTCGTATTTGGGGGCGCGGCAGTTAGATTATGTCCTGCCTACTTATTGGCTCAGACACTTGTCACTCCCTGGAGACGGAGTACCCTTGTCTAAGGTAGTCTGAGTGGAGAAAGTAATGAAGATGGAAGGAGCTGATGTTGATAAATTATTGAGGAGATTTATGGAGTAGCCAAGTGATAGCCGTTTAGTCATCTTGGTGAAACGATAGAGGACAGCGATACAGGGAAATTGACAGATAGCATGCCAGTAAGTAAACTTAAACTTCCCCAATTTACTTGGTGTCGCGCCTTAGCCAAGCTAGCTAACTAGCAAGCTAATCTGTAAGCAACCGTAGTGACAGCTCGAAGTCATTCAGCGAACCGTGATAGGGAATGCTTGACGGTCGAGGATTAATTTACGGTCTCTGTCTGATAGTGGACAATGAACGCGCTGCATTATATGACTCGGAAAGGCTAATGTTTACCTCGAGACAGAATTTAACTTTGTATTACGAAAAGTGCGTTAGCCGGTTATCAGTGCTTGGGGACAGGTTATGTGAAGTGAACGTGTAAATGTGAAATAAACCTCACTAATGATAGGAAGGTTCCCAAAATGTTAGGCTAACAAACTATATTTATCAACCGTTTTACAGCGTTCAATGTAGAATTGAGTCACGTTTATCCTGCCTGATCTTACCCTGTTGAGATATACCCGGGGTAGTCTGGTCTGTGCGGTCTGTCAGGACTTTGTCCAGATACTTGTTGGGATTCCTCAGGTGAATTCTTTCTGTGAATGAGTGTGTGTGCCAGTTTAGCAAGAATAGGCACGACTGCAGACTGGTTTGTGAGATAATGCGTTGTTAGGATTTTTCTCATAGCTATCATGTGATGCAGTTTTCCTTCGTACCATTCACCCACTTTAGGGGTTTCCTGTCGGAGGGAGACTGGTGTGACGTTTTTCTGCAGAGCCCCATGGCAGCCTTTCCTTAGAAAAGTGTCTCTTCACTCCTGTGCATGCTGTCAAAAATGTTGAATTATCAACATTTTGCATTTAATTTCTGTCCCCCTCTCAAAGGATGTGCTTTTGGTACTGTGCCATTTATCACTTTTGACTGCAAGGAGAGGTTTGCTCTTTAGACATTTCTTGTGTAGTTGGGTTTGCCACTCTTGGTGGACTGTTGAAATGATGTCATTAGGGCGTTGGTGTGTGTGGCGTATGTGTGTACGTGCATAGCAGACTTGTTCATGTGTTGAGTCTATGACTTTTAGTTTCTCAGGCCTCTTTATACTTTTTGACAATAAAGCCCAGCAGGTCATAGAGCAAGAAGATTGTGTGGGCTCTGCTGTCACCCAGCATCCCACCAAGAGAAGAGTCACCCATGCCTGAGGTTTCGTTAAATATCGTGACAATTTGAGCAATAACAAGCAGTTCCATCCCTCTCCTCTGCAATCTATTCTTGCACCAAATTCTCAACATACAAGCACAATATTGGGGAAGTACTGAAAGGTATCGGTGCGTAGCCAATATTGATATACTGGCTAAGCATTAATGGATTATGATAGAGTTTTCTGTGATAGGAAAAGCAGAGACAATTGCAGTTTAAAAGGGGAGATAAAAGGGCGTTTAAATTGAAAAATAAATGATGTTAATCACTCGCTGCTTTAGGCCCACTTACTGAAGGAAGACAGGGAATTGGAGGGGCGAGAGGAGGGACGAAGATGCATCACTGGCTTAGAGGCAACAGAGAAAGGAGCGTAGGCTGCTATAAGAGGATTCCTCTCTGTCAGATCTCTCTATCTGTCTGCCTCAGTAGCAAAAACCACACACACAAACCACAGACTCTGCTGTCATATCTCCTTAGCTACAGGCAGTCCTCTGCTATAAATTTGTGTGTGTGGATGACAGAGAACACAGAGGCAGAAAGCACAACCCATAAGCAATGTGCTGTTGAAGAAGACCCGAGGGGAAAACAAGGTGGGAGGTGATGATGCAACAGGGTAAACTATAGTCCAGAATAATCCAAATAAAGAATATAGACACAGACAGCATAAAAAGATATGGTATAAACCGAAGGAAGGTTGCTAAAACAAAATACTAAAGTCCTAGGAATGGATAAATGGTGTAAATAGCTCTTAGCAGGACTGCTGAAGGGGAGATCAGGTCAAGCTGTGAGCTCTGGGTGTGTTTGAGGCTCTGCTCTTTATGACCACAGTTACATAACCTTGACTTCAACTTTCTTTTACACCCCCCAGCTCTTCAGAAGAGTTTCTGTAAGGTTCTATGTGTGATATTCACTGCTACTACATACTGCGCCCACATCTCAGACCAAAGCAAATGCACACTTGAAATGGACACGGGAAGGAGCATGCACACTCATATACGCTTACATTCATGTCCAGCTGGGCCATTTAAACAAGGAACAGAGAAGCTACGATGGAACTGTAATGGCTTTTGCTTCCATTCAAGTTGAAACAAGCTTGGATACACTGGTCTAGCTTGTTGACAGTTGAGAACTGACCTAGTTTGAAGATTTCGGGTGGAGACATACTGTTGTAGTTTGTGGTTCTCACATTGGTCATATTGAACAGTTTAATAGTAGTGTGGAAGTGAACGTAAAAGATTCGAATTAGCTGAGAATGCTTTACCTAATACAGATTCCCTTTTACCTTATTTGATCTCTTCGTCTCCCCATAGCTGTAATTCATTGAGGGCTTTGTCATTTGGGTGTTATTGTATTATCAGCCTAACCAAAAGCTTATGTGGTTTGCTCCGTGCACCACAGGAAAAAGCAGCTGGGGGAAGCTCTGTTGGTCTCAGAAACACCCACTTCATCTTGCTCTGCTTCCTTGCTTTCCTCCATTTGGGCCTTTTATTTTATTTCCTCACTCATCTTCTGAAAAAAAGAATGCTTAAAAGAATATGTGTAATAGGAAATGACATGAACTGCAAGTGAGGAATGTGTATGGATGTACGTGGGTGTCCCCTTTAATTTAGCCTCAAATGGATGTGTTCCCTTAATTCATTCTCACAAGGACTCTCCTCAATACCTCCAGATAAAAGAACGTTTAAAAGCATATGTGTAATAGGAAATGATGTAATCAGCAGGGAGGGACGTGTATTTATGTGTGTGGGTGTCCCCTTTAATTCATCCTCACATGGACTTGCTTCAATACTCTGACAGCTCACTCGTACAGGTATGTTCTTACTCCACTACAGAAGACTGGAGGACACTTAGTGTTTTGAAAGTCAATATTTCCTCTGGTTTTTGCATTTATCCATTTGAAGTGGCATATGTGGAGTGTTTGCCTAGATCTTTTAAACTATCTCTGTAAAGACATGCAAGTATACTTACAACAAGGATTAGGAATGTAAACGCAAAGGAGACCTGTTTGTGTTGGAAGAAGCCTTCGAAAGGAGGAGTCAAAAATAAGCTCATTTAGACTGCCAACCGTGTGTGTCTGTTTGTGTGTGTCTCTGTGTGTCTGTTTGTGTGTAAGAGTTTAAGACAGTGGCGTGGGTGTAAATTCAGACGGAACGAGCTGTCAACTTTAGCTAGCTCACAGGAACAGGTTTTGTCAAACCAGACATTGAATAAACACACACTTGTGCAATGCATGACACATCCTCTCTCTTGTGCAAGTAGTTGGCTCTGTCAGAGGTTTGCATTAGTTGAAAAACATGAACAAAAAAGGATTGTTTAGATTGGTTGGAGTCTGTTAAATCACAGAGGTGTGCACTTTATTATTTGT
>JAQNCA010000008.1:12215086-12232166 GCA_029783725.1 Acanthurus tractus
CTCTCTCTCTCTCTCTCTCTCTCTCTCTCTCTCTCTCTCTCTCTCTCTCTCTCTCTCTCTCTCTCTCTCTCTCAGGTAGAGGTGACTCCACTGCAGATGAGGGAACATGTTGGCTATGGACCAAGGAGTGGTGGAGGAATGGCTGTCAGAATTTAAGGTATTTACTATTCTGTGTGTGAGTGTGCGTGAAAAAAGCAACACTAAAACTCATCTACGATTAGCATGCAGTACATTCTCTGCTGCTTGTTATTGGCAGAAATTCTTCCAAGCATATAAACAAACACTTTCTCTGAAGTGCTTCGTTCTCAGAGAGCTGCATGTTCCTACTCAAACATGAGCACCCACCAATACGTGACTGCTCCCAGAGCCCTGGCTCAGTTTGTTGTAATAATAGAGTAGCAAATGAGATTTTTCTCTGTGAATGCATGCCAGCCAACCTGTTGTTCCATCTCTGAGAAGCTGACCTCTAAACGCAGTCAGATAGACGTGACTGGCAGCTTCTTTGGACACTTGTTTCTGTAAGCTTTAGTCAAAATATATTCATTCCTGTTGAGATGAAGTCTTTCTCATTCACCAGTAATCATAAGATTAGGAAAATTTCCTGCCTTAAATGATATCCGTGTAAACTCGGACTTGATGTGAATTAATGTGCAGCAAGGTTCAAGCTTAAGGTGATTAAATTTAGACGACATAAACAAATGCCTTACTCATCAGTTCTCACTTTCCAACTTATCGTGCTGTGTGTGTATTTTTAGAGTATTGGTAAGTCAGTTTGTGTGTCAGTCAGCTGTTTGTGTGTGTTTCAGACCCTCCCTGACAGTGCCGTGTCCAACTATGCTGCCTCACTAAAAGACAAAGGTGCTCTGGTCCCTGCGCTCTACAAGGTCATACGGGAGAACTACAGTGATGTATGGACACACACTTTTATAGTTTTTTCAGTGTCAATATTGTTTGTCATAAATGCCTGACTACACTGCATTTCTTGTACTTAGTCAAATTTCTCAGTGCCACCATGTTCCTGTAATTATTATAGTTTTGCACACTGCTGATTATCATATATTCTTTTATGTCCTGTTTTTTTCTGACTGTCAAATACAAATGTATATATGAAATACTTTTGACATTATTACTGCACCATAAATGAAGAATTGAATACAAGTGCAGTGCCATTTATGATGTAACCGTGAGCCAATATTTTTTGGTTTTCCGTCCTCCGTAGTTGCTGGAGCCGGTGTGTCACCAGTTGTTTGAGTTTTACCGGAGCGGTGAGCCGCAGCTGCAGCGTTTCACACTACAGTTCTTGCCAGAGCTCCTGTGGAGCCTCTTGTCCGTCAGCGCAGCCAGAGACCCCCACACCTCCGGCTGTATCGAGGCCCTGCTGCTGGGCATTTACAACCTGGTAGGGGACTTTGTGGCCTCTGTGTGTGTGTTTGTGATTTAATTATTTAACAATCGTATGTCACAGCTGATCTAATTAATGTTGTCTCAGTAGAGAAGAGCTGCTCTTGTAAATAACAGTTAGTTTTTAGTTCAGGTGATACATGCAAAGTAAGGAAAAACATTTGCAAAAAAGTGCTAGATCATTAGTAAGTCGGGATAATCATGCTGTTCCAGTGGCAAGGGACTTAACCGCTCAGCTGTTTCTAAGATCAGCATCAGGTGGTTTGAACGATTACTTAATGCAGTTTGCGCCTTGTTAGACAGCTGTGCATGGTTAGTAACAGGAAATGTGGGGTTACAAATAGAGGAATTGAAACACAATGATTTTGCAATGCACAAAATGGATGGGTTTCTCCCTGCAAATGCCCTCTAGCTCCCCACAGAGAGATGTCAGCACTAGTAATTATTAAATTGTATTGAGTTCTATTTTCATCCATTTTGTCCTATCTATCAGGGAAGTGCAGTGTCCCCTAACTTCCTCTTTGAATAGCAGAATAGGTCAGCTGTCACTCAACACACTGGCTGGCGCCCATTAATCTATTTGACATTAACATGCACTCAGGGGACACCAAAACCCTGGGGTTTGTGTGCATGAGTTCAAACAGAATACACACAAGAAAGCACACACTCATACACCAGCAGACTGTGTGGGGAAGCAGAGACCCTGAGGTCCACACACACAAACACCCACACATAACAGATGAGTGCGCTTGAAGAGAGACAAGCACACGCACTTTAGAGATTCAGGCACACACAAAAAAAGCTTCTGTTTTTTTTCGCCCACAGAAAAATTTTCTCATTGTCTTCCTGTCTTTCTCTTTTACAGGAAATTGTTGATAAAGATGGACAAAGTAAAGTATTATCTTTTACTGTCCCTTCCCTCTCCAAACCTTCAGTGTACCATGAGGTAAGAAAAACACTGCTTTTCGAAATTGCTTTTGCAGAAATACCCAGTGTAATAACTTAATCTTCTCAACTACAGCCTTCAGCCATCGGCTCCATTGCCCTTACTGAAGGGGCTCTAGCTAATCACGGGCTGAGCAGGGTGGTGTACAGCGGGCCGCACCTTCAGAGAGAGACCTTCACAGCACAGAACAGGTAAGAGGCTTGATGGACACACACTTGTTCCTTAAGAGTCTGCAAGGCAAACAGAGACGTGTCAGCTGGGTGAAGCTTGTGTTGTTTCATAATGGGTTTTCTCAGCAGCAGACCGCCATTGTGCCTTTTATAAACCTAGTAGCAAAAACACCAGATAAAAACTAAAGAAGAAATATACTTGAATGATGATAAACACGCTAACAAAGAAGCTCTGAGGAGTTCAGTAACCATGCATTTGTAGGGTTTTTTTTATTTCTTCTCAAACAAAAAGTGGAACATTTTGTACAGATTTCTGCTGTTGTTACAGCATTTGGCACTCTGAATTACATTTGTTACCTCATAAACTTTCAGACTGATGAGAAATCTGTTTAGGTAAATGTTTTACTGATGAGAAGATATGAGTTAACTAGGGAGCGAGTCTTACCTTTTACTGATCAGGATATCTTATAAAAATCACCTCTTGAATTACAAGTAGCCTCGTTCTTGTCAGGCTGTATTTTTCTGCCAGGATGTGTTTGAACATAATGAAACATGGGCATAATTTACCATTTCAGATACTGTTTTAATGTTTTCAGTGGAAAATTAAGTTTGGTCACATCTAAATTGTAACTTTCAACTGATATTTTAAGAGAAAGTGAGTCCAGCCGCCTCATCAAATTCAGTGAGTTACCTTAAAATACATCAACTCTCAGTGACTCCTGTCCTTGGACTTGTTATGGAGTTTAGCTCCTGCCAGGGCTAATTATTTCATGCAATGTGCACTAGCACTAGTGATGGCCCGCAGCAGTTGTCTTTGCTTTGTTGCATTTGAAGTTGTGATATTGCTGTTAGGGTTTTCCTAAATTAATGTAATGAGGCCACACTGCAGCCAAACTCTGAAGGTTGTTGTGGTTTGAGTTCAAGGCTTCAACTTTTTCTTAACTGTTTCATTGTGCTGTCTCGGACTGAGTGGAAATATGATTTAAGATAGGTAATGAATCTGTTCTATCCAACATATGTGACAAAACAAGTCTTGCTGCTTTTTAAGATCACACAGAGATACTTTGATCTTGAATTCTCTAATGTAGCTGTCGGAAGTTATCGCCCCAAGTTTCCTTTTAGCACATGCCAAGCTGTTTAAAGGGAGACTCCACTGACTTTTAGACATCAAAGGATTTGGGTTTTGGGCATTTCGATAAATTGCCTCAAGTGATGTAACAAGTTCACGTTGGATAATTAAACACATCTGAAGGTGCAGATTTAAAAAAGAAATGAGCTTATCAGACCTGTAGCACAATGCACCTGAGTCTCTGACCAAAATGTTGGCTGTTGAGTTTATCCACTGTTGCGGATAGTGTAGATACGCAGCTTCGTCAAGGACAAAGACTGCATGAGCAAAAACCGTTATATCTGGTTCCACTGGGACTTCTTGAAGTTTCTCTCATGACTTCAAGTTGTCTTTTGTAATATTTAATCTCTTTTTTGTGTTTTACTTGCAGCATGGAAACAAAACTGTGAACTTGTGAATTTCTGATCTAGTGTGTTGTTTGTGTCATGTTGGATATAAGATGTGCTATTTTAAGTGTTTGTTTGTGTTGTTGAGATTTGAGGTGCTGACCTTCCTGTTGCTGTGCTACAACGCTGCTCTCAGTTACATGACCTCCACCTCCCTCCAGTCACTCTGTCAGCTCAGTTCCAGGTAAAATATTCACCAACACACACACAGATATATCAGCATTGCTTAATGTACCGTATTGACCTGTGCTAATTTCACACTGACCTTTGTATCACGTTCTTGACTGCTGATGATTTTGAAGAGGCTACTTGAACACACACACAAACAAAACTGCACACACACAGCACTATTTGCAATCACTTGCTTATCTGATCCTCTTATAAACCGCAGCCAAGATATCCCGATTCGTCAAAGAGCTGCGATGTAGACACATCCCAGCTGAGTCATTTGGGTAATCTGCCAGCTGCGGTCGAGCACTGCTCTGATAAGCACAGAGCTGAAGAGAAGTCACCTGCTTTCATTTCCCTCAGACAATTTGATGTGTGTCAGCTCCTCGCAGCAGAAAGCAACATGTAAAGCTTCACATGCACATTTTTTATCTGTTTAGCTGAATCCTTTTTGTCACAACTTCCATGATATCTGTTCAGTTATGTACAGTTTTATGCTCAGACATTATTCAGTGCTTCTGAATCCTCTGGGTAATGTAGTCAATGGTTGATGCATAGTTATCTAGCATACCTTATATGAAGCATGTGTCTGTGTGTTTGAGTCCATGTTTGTGCCAGGAAATGATTTGTTGACTATTGGTTTGTTATCAGCTCGTCACAGGGGAGTGACTTCTGCCGTTAAGCAGCTCAGTGGAGTTGTTCCCCTGATTGAAGATTCCCCTTTTCACTGACACAAACTTACCTTTTTTTGCTTTTCTCAATTATCCTCCAGAGTGTGTATATGTGGTTACCCACGGCAACAGATGCGGAGATACAAGGGCATTAGCACACGGCTGACAGTCACGTCGGAGTTCCTGGTTCAGCTCATTACAGGGATACACTACGCCCTGTGAGTGTACACACACGCCTGAACAGCCTGACTGACACAGCAGAGACTTAATGATCAGCTTTAACTTTTCTTATCTTATATCTGTGTACGTCACTAAGTCTATGTACTGTTTGTTTTTCTTCTCAGACAGTATTTGATCCATTCTTACTATCTTGTAACAGATGATCCGTGTTTTAAAAATGTGAAGGTGACAGCCATTAAGTGTACACACTTAGCTGAGCTTTTCATAAAAGACTTGTCATCTTAATCACAACATAGCTTAAGCAAAACTTGGTGTCTGCAGTCTCATACAATATCTACAGTTATAAATATGAATATAAGGAGGTGTAGTATGACTGTCTCAGCTCTGGTGTGATAATCAAGCTGCTAATGGGAAACTGTGGAGTTTTCTTGTAAACAAACAAAAGTCATGTTTACATTTAGGGTGATTTACCTGCATGTGCTTCCTAATTTGCATTCACAGAAAAAAAACAGGAACAACTCATTAAAAAACAGCTCCATGGCATTACAAGAGATCTGAAAGTCCCCTAAAGCTGTATCTTAGGCTGGTATGCTGTGTTACATAGTTGTGTTTGTGCCTGTGTGTAGGTGTAATGGGGAAGTTGAACTGGGATCCAAAGCTCTGGATGATGTTTTGTATCGGGCCCAGCTGGAGTTATTCCCTGAAGCTCTGTTGGTGAGTGCAGTCATATTTTTATTCTTTCTTTTGTGCTTTCATCACATCTCTCTCATCTGTGTATTTTGAGGACCTGTAGAGTCTATTTGTGTGTCAGAAAGCATGTGATTTAGACGCACATGCTTGCCTTCAGTTTTGATTCATGCTCAGCACACTATGCTGTATTGTGTTGGTCTCTGTGTGTGTCAGAGACTGCAAGCAGAGTGTAATCCCACTAGATTATTTACATGCTTTCCACTCTGCTCTGTTAAGCTGTAATCCTTGAGGGCCAGAGAGCAGAGGATTGAACCTAAGCTAGCAGTATTACCACCGCATTCAAAACACACAACCTTTGGATTCACATTAAAAGAATGGTGTTGGGGTTTACAGAGACATTTTTAAAAGAAAGAGTCTGCTTTGTAAACACATGCCATAAACACACCACACCATCAGCACTTTTTTCCACTGTGATAATTACTTGTTTAGTGAGAACCTCAGAGGTGAGAAAAACTCAAAACTTTCAAGGTCCAGAGAGAAGCAACTTCAACTCTGGGTCACTTACTGAACTGAACTGAACTGTACTGGCTCTGTGAAGCCAACCTGACAAGCTAACGTGGCAGGTTTTCCCCCCAAAAATCCAGAGTTTCTCTTGGTCTTGTCTCTCCTACACAGTCAAATATGCTATTTTGTTTCCTCACAGATTCTGTCAGTATCAATTATATCAAATAACCGAGAACATTAATTTACTGTAGGTCAGAATCAAAATCCTGGTTGGATATAAGTTTGTTTCTCAGGACTATATGAGGCTACCACTTTTATGTTTAGTCATTCATTTAAATCCCATTGAAGGTCCTCACATTCAAATATTTCACAGTATGATCATTATTTCTCTAATATTGGAGATCATATGTTGGTTTCTCTGAGTGAGCATGATTGTGTGATTCCACCACTTCACCAGCCATTTAGAGAAAATGTGAGTTTGTTAAATGATTCATAAACAGACAACAGTTAATAAAAAAAGTATAATGTTAAGTCACTGACACTTTGATTTCCTTTTTGCCTTTTTGTAAAGGAATACTCTTTCAATGTATGCATTTATATCCCTACATTCACTGGATTGAAATGGAGGCTCTGTTATTTATATTTCAGTTGCCATGGTGAATCATGCTATCAATGCACCATTGATAATGGCTTTTGTCGTTTGTCAGCTTTTCATAAACTGAAAACTCTGAGTTTCTCAACTTGGTTGGTCCACTCAGAGCTAAGAGCTTTTTCAACCGGCTCCCTGGAACGGACCCTGGGTGGCTGCTAGCTTTGCTGGCTTGGTGACGTGCACCTCGTGAGACCAATGCGTTGCAGCATTACAGACAAAAGACATGTTGTGCTGTAGTTATAATACCTTTAACCTTATGTTACGTACTCCAGTCTTACATGATAATTTGAGCAAGTGCCACTTGGAAGTTTTTATTGAGAACAGAGATTTCTTTTAGAAAGACTTGTGAAACCGAGTGATATGGAGGCAAATACAAAGCCTTTTTGTTTTCTTATATCACTCGTCTGTGCAACGTAGTCTGGGCTAAGCTTCTAGGTTTACCCATATGCATAATTCTGTTAGAAATTAGGTTATTATTCAGATGTTACAGGGATGCTCCTATTTATTTGAACCTCAGTTTCACTTTAGGGCCAAACACATTTTACTTGTATCGGAAATGTTGCTCATACAGTCATTGTGTACTGGGCCTGTACCTTTACACTTAGATTGTTTGTTAGGGATGAGACAGAGAAACCTTTTTTCTAAAGTTGTACTTGCTGTACTGTTTTCACTTATGCAAGAGGCCAAAAGGCAAAATTAAAAAAAAACGTTTAAATCAAAAATAAGTGGAATAAAGAGACTTTATTCTTTGTAACAGGCAACATTTAGTGGCTAAACACCATGTCAATCTTTGTTTGTTTTGTTTTTTTTTAAGATTTGTAGTAGAATTTTTACCAACTTGTGCACAATGGTCACTCAGATGTAAGGCCAAGAAGTGGGCCTATCATAGAACAGAGAGACAGAGCAGCAGGATTACCGCTGGGTTACATGATATTAAACAGGTTTGGCTAATTGCTAACTTGTCAGAGAGCCAGTTCAGTTACTGACTGCATGAAAGCCCCTGGTTCATCTCTGAAACTCCTGCATTCTCTGAACCTGTGGATGCATTTGTAGATATGTGCTTCTCCTCCCCCCTAGGTGGGTAATGCCATCAAGTCGTCACTGCATGGAGCAGCACTAAAGAGCAACAACAAGGAGGGTGCACGGAGTATCCAGGTGGAGATCACACCCACCTCCTCCAGGATCTCCCGCAATGCTGTCACCTCCCTTTCTATCAGGGGACACCGCTGGAAGAGACACGGTAACACTCATACACGGAGGGGGGGGAGCAAAGCGAGATGTCGGGACACAACTGTGGGAGCTCAGATCACTGAGCTCTCACACATGTCTAACATTTTTCTTAAAACATTTTGTGAAAAAAACATAAAAGAACAATTACATGCCAAAGGAGAGAGAGCAAGAGCTCCAGATCTCTTCATTGTTCACTCATTCTACCATTTTATGTCCTGTTATTAAGTGTCGTCATCCGTCAGTCCCCGAAGCTTGTAGAGCACCCTTCTCCGGCTTGCAAGCTAGTGTTATCCACCCAAAAATTTCCTTATTCAAAACCATGTCTCCCGGTCTGATCTGTTAGGATCTGCCCAAGTTGATGACAGAGACAGGCAAGCAGTCAGTGGAAAAAGACAGAGATTCAGCACAGCACTTGAACTAGGTTGACAGGAAACCAGAGAGACAGGTAGTGTATTTATAGTATAATGCAGATAAGTTGCAGTCAGTACCCTTTTTTATTAAAGATGTTTTGCCTAGTTTCTGCTCTGTGTCGAAGGGAATTTATAGTGTTTAGATGACCGTAGAAAGAAAAGGAAGCTCTGTTTTCCCAGAGTGCAGATAAGGCAAGTTAATTACAGCCTTGAGCTAGTTTAATGAGTAGGTTTCATCTGAGGCCCAGAACTCCTTTTTCATCTCATGGATATCCGCTCATTTGTGCCAGCTGCTTGTTTATGCGTGAACTTTTTGTTGTAAGCAGATGATGGAGAGAAATGCTATTAAATATTTATTCATATGTAGGGGTGAGCTGTGACCCGGTATGTAATCTGATTCCAAATACTGTGTTCATATTCATCTCCATGTAGCATGAACTTTGACCTTGTGTTAGGTTCTGATCACTATGATTTTTTGTCTTTTTATTTTTCTGCCATTACATTGATTACCTCTGTGTGTCTTGTGTCACTGTGGTCGTGTGTGCCTGTGCACATGGCCGTCTTTTTGTTTTTCATGTGTGTGTGCATGAAACATGTCTGTCCGTCCATCTTTGTGTATGTGTTTGTATGTGTGTATTTGTATTGTTGCGTTACCCCCACGTGCTCCCCTCCACCAGAGTCCCAGGAGGTGAGTGTAGACAGTGAGGCAGCGCTGGGGGGCGTGGCCATCCCAGAGATCAGTGTGACAGGCGTGAGCGGCGAACGAATGCCCAACGGGGACTCCCTGCGGCCGCGCCCTGACGGCCGTGCCCAGCCCGACGGCGACACATTGGGCACCGCCTCTGAGGTCAGCCTGGACCCCCGAGGTCATGACTCTGGCACGCGGGGTCAGGAGGTCAGGAGGCAGAAGTCTGTGAGGCGAATGGTGGAGAATGAGGGTTCTGGGTCAGCCTCCACAGGGAGGAGCCAGTACTAAGGTCCCACCCCTCCTTCCCCCCTGCCCCACTCCCGGGGTAACCTAGGTAACTGTGTGTGGGGGCGTGGTCTGAAAAGCTGCATGATGACTTCCCCCTTTACCTTTTGCGCTGGGCTCCACCAAACCTCTCTTCGCCTAATTGCACTATTCCTTTCATCTGTCTCTCCGAAGTCATTCATTCATTTACTCTCTCCTTTGTGGCTAAAGCTTCCTCATGACGATCACCTGCTGAGACTCCTTAAAATCCAATTATTTAAATCTAACTGAATGACTGCTCAATAACATAATTTTTAAAAATGCATTATAATGAAATGTGCTGGCTGAATCACACAATCAAAATAACGGGGTGTGTTTATGTTAAAAGCAGAACTTCAGTTATACAAAGAACATAAACAACAGACACGAGACCAGATTAATAAACAGTAAATAAAACATCCTGTAGAACATAAAACTGGAAACTCTTTTGCAAACTGTGTTTTGTGAATCAAAAGTCAAAGGTTCGGGTCACTAAAGGCCAACAAAAAGACCTAATGACCTTGAATCGTTAAGTCTAAGTCAAGAAGATACATACTCTCAGGGTCTTGACTCTGATAGCACATGTCAGTATGCCTCGACACATTACCCTGGGTTGAACCTGGAGACAGATTACTTCCTTCTGACTTGTAGCTAGCAGCCAAGGAAAAGATATGCAGGTCTTGGATTATTTAAGAGAAGAAGTTGCTCACATGTAAATTCTAGACTTGAAAATTATAACTTTTGATTCTTTTTTTTTTTTTTTTTTTTCAAATGCATTTGTTTATTTTTTAAAGCAATCTATAACCTTGAAAGATCTTTACAGGATCTGCTTATCTGTGTAGTGGCTGTTTTAATGGGAATCTGTTCAAGTGGTAGCATTGATTTAGAAGTGTGTACTTGTGGGTGTGTGAGATGCACACACAGGTGAAAATGCATGCCTTGAAGAAAGCAGGTCAGATGTCAGTTTGTCTGTAGAGTTAGTGAAGAGGAACACATGTTTAGGGTTTAGTTATTTGTGCCGGTGTTTGCCTTCCTTTACCTTTCCCTTTTGTATTTTTCCTAGGCTTTGGCTCTTAGACTCTGTCCTCTCCTGCTTTTGGGACAAAACATGCACTCCTCTGCCAATAAACCACTGACTGTTAACCTAACCTGTGTGCTGGGCTCGAATACACAACTTGCACTGTTTCATGTCAGGTGGCGAGCTGAGTTACAGTGTGAAGGCGCCACCTGCTGGACAGTGATGGAGCCTCTCTGTCATACATCCCATCAAAAAGTCTTTTTGATGGGCCTTACGAGCACAACATTTAATATATATTATAATTTTTAGACCATGATAGGCCTGATAGTTTGATTGGATCAGATGGGCTGGATGACAGATGAAGTGCTCATTTTTATTTTTGCAAACCCTAGTATTAATATTTCAATGCTTGTTTTGTCACCCTCTGTCTTTCTAATAGACGCAGTGGATCTGGGTTCCCCGGACGAGCTGATGGATATTTCAGAGGTGGATGAAGGGGTGTGGCCAGGGGGTGTGGGGCCTGACATGACCCCGCCCACTATCACTATCAGCAACAGTGTTACAACGTTGAACCTGGGAGCCAAAGCCATGAAGAAATGTCGGCTCGGCGGGCGCACCAGCAAAGACAAGGACAAGGAGGTGAGCCTTCTGACAACAGGCCGGGCCGCCAGCGAGAACACAGAGCTGTCTGTCAAGCGACTGACGCTCACTTCTAGCCAATCAGTGCCCAAGGCGGGAGCTCTCACCAGCCTGACGCGCACCGCCAGCGCCGTCTTCTCCCGCTCCTTTGAGCAGGTGGCCAGTGGCAACGCCCCTCCCTCCAGCAACCATACCGCTGCTGAAGTTGGTCGCTATTCATGCAGCCTGCAGGAGGACGGGCTGGGGTACTTGAGTCCAGCCCCAAACCACACGCAGCGCTCTCCCAGCATCAGCGTGCACCTCGGCTCTGACCTTTGAACCCTTTGTGACTCCTGACTACCTGAACCCCTCGCCTCTGACCCTGTGACCCTGTACCTGTGACCTGGAACTCCAAGCCATGCCAACTGCAAAGGACCACAAAAACACACAAACGAACACTCCCACTGGTTCACTCCATTTTAACGTCTTTGATTGTCTGTGCTGTAAACTGGCGTGCTGCACTGCTCTGTTCAGACTTCTGGAGTTCTGTCAGTTCCCTCCTCTGCCTGCCCCCCCCCGATTAGTCTCCTCTGGGCCTGATGGAGAAAGGATGTCAGGTATACCAACTTAAGCTTCAGCAGTTTCTACCAGTGCACTGTTGCGTAAAGTCGTGCCAGGACAAAATTGCACTCCGTCGCAGAGCAGCCTGTCGAATGGGTGCACTTAAAACTCATTACTAAAAAAAAAAAAACCTGTTTGGAAAAGTATTTGAAAAGTGTGTAAATTGGCATTTTTTTTGCCCTGCATGGCTTTTCCATACATCCATCCTGACCTTGCCCAGGTTTTACAGATGGCAGATGTTGAGTATGTTTGAGCATGCTTGAGTGTGTGTACTGTATGTGTGTAATGTTTTTAGAATAAAGGCTGCTGATGATTCAATGATCAAGGTATGACACTCCAAGTTAAATCAAGTGTTTCTATTACTTTTTTAAAATTAGTAGATCCCTTTGTATAGCAATACGAATCTCCCCTATTCAGTGTTTTCCATCTTTTGGGGAGGATTACCCAAATTTGCTCCTGTTCACACAAGTTAGAGATGTGCTTCTTTAAAAAAAAAAATCTGTATTCTCCCCTTTAAACAAAAGAAAAAATGACCACTAAAAAAATTCAACCAGTCAGATAAGAATGGGTTCTTCATGTTTACAGTTGCACAGTGTCGCCATCATGATGGAGAAGCAATATTTGTGCCCCTCCCTCTCACTCCTCTTGCACTTTCTTGAATTGCTGTGTGTTTGATGGCATAAATAAAACTCGAACTTTTGACAAATGACAAGGATTTGACAATTGGGGACAATTGGTGCGCATGACTTGTCAGGTATTGAATTTTGCACTTGAAAGAGCAAACTACTTGTGTTCTCAACTTTGGTATTTTGTTATGATGAACAAGAGAGGTTTGACTCTCAACTGTGGTATTTTCCTGCAAGAGAGATCCGCTTTGTTGCTCCGTACAGGTTTCTGCAATTCCTGCATCTAACCATTGATCCAAAAAAAAAAAGTCTAAAGCCCCAAAGACTTGAAGTCTACCAACTAAGCACAGAGGTAAGAGAATCTGATGGCAACATAACTGAACCTACTCCTGTGTATTCTGCAGTATGAAAGTGTGTGGGGCAACATGGCAGCTTTTCTCTCTTTGGATCCACCCACCATTCCAGCTGTTTGTAGTATTTTGGTGACGTGTTTCCTGTGTCCCCTCTTCACATCATCATCATCATCATGTTACATGACATGGTGGTATTCTCTTGTACCAAAAAAGAAACTTAACCCCACACATCCGCTATATTTGATGTCCTAAATGAAACATTAATGCTGCCCCACCCTTAAGCAGAAGTGTGTTCTGTCGTCTGTGTACTAGAGCTGTTGAGTGTCCATACAGTAGCTTGATGGGACAATAACAATCATTGTGTTTCTGTATGTGGGTTTACAGAATGTGAATGGGTAAGCTCTTGTTGTACATCATACTGTTATACTAAAGTTGGTTTATATTGGCCTTTCTATGTCTGAAGATAACTCACTGCTACAAATTCTGGGAATAAAGTGTTTCTATATTTCATTTGTCATGTTTTCTGTCTCTAGATGACCAAACATTACAATGATGACTTGAAAATCTAGGTAGAAAACATGATATTCAGATGCTCAACATTTTAAGTGGACTATTTAAGTATAATTATAATTAACCTTAAAGGGACACTTTGTTGTCTAAATGTGAATCTACAGTTAAAAAGGCATTTTATCTACTAAAAGTTCCCTGTAATTAAAGAAACTGAAAAGCCCCAGCAAATTACCCGTTAAACTTTTAAATGGATTTATCTTGTGTCAACATTATACTTAATGTTTACAGATAAAAAATATTATGAGAGTTGATCTTAAGTGCATTTGTTCTTTCTTAAAACGATCCTCATTTAAATAGAAATTAAAATGCTGGTTAAATATTAATAAGGACATATATAATTACATTATCCAGCCATTAATGGCATTTTTAAAATTTGTTTTCTTCTATTAAAAATATTTATTTTTTAGGGATTTTTTTTAATAATTCTAAATAGCTGAGTGAAAGTAACTTTTAGAAATCCAATTTTAAAGTTATTCCTAAAACGAACTTCAATAAAGATGAAAACAATGCTTTATTGTTTTAGCGTCATGAAATGCATGTCAGCTTTTTGGTCGGATTAGTTTCCTTAATAGTCCATCTAAGTAATATACATCAATACATATTTTAAAATAATTTACCTTTTGGTAAAATCGAATGCTTTTTGTGGCACACGCAGTTCCTCGTTTGTCCACAAGAGAGCAGTCTATGACAGAAGACAAAATCGGTTAACAACCGGGTCCTTTACGTCACTTCCTTTTACCCTCGTCCTTGGCCGGAGCATCCTCGCTGCTCGGGAAGAAAACACATGGCTAAACTGAGCAAAGAGACCAAACAGCGGCTGCAGCAGCTGTTCCAGTGCAGCCAGTTTGTCATTCGATGGGGTTTTATCCCAACCGTGCTGTACCTCGGTCAGTATACAAACAAGAAACGGGGGATAAAGGGCAGACTTAGTAGACATGACTCGCAAACGTTAGCTAGTTAGCTTAGCGCACTAGCATTCACTTATGAGGTAGCATTTATATAAATTGTTTTCTGAGCCGTTTGGACCAATGTTATAACTAGCAACAACTTTAAACGCACATTGTCAATATATGGCAGCTTTTATGGTAAAAATATACTATAAAGAATAAAGCGTTTTATAGACAGCAAGGTGTCCATTCCCATTGTTATTATATTGACAATACACGAGTTGGTTCTGTCATAACGTCATATAGTTTTAGCATTTATAAGAGGTAGACGACTCAGTTTCTCGTTTTGAGGCTGAAGTGTAGTGCAAGTCACGTTGTGTGACGCTTGGATGGTCACATGAACGTGAGTGATCAGAGTGAACTGTTCGATCAGAGCAATAAAATCTGAATGTGTCCGTTTAACCTCTGTATGAGAGCAAGCTGTCACTCTTAACTTCAAAGTTAGGATTTTTTTGTAGGATCAATACAAGTGTGAGAGGTAATTTTGTAATAACTAAGCTGCAAGATCTCCTCTGCTTGGATCAAAAACCTGTGTAACATAGGCTCTTGAGCAACACATTCTGTAGTTAGTTTTAAGTTACTTCTCTTTCTCTTCTGTTAGTCCAAATATATCTGCACACTTACATTTTTAATGTTAAATATATAGGGCATGTCTGGACCATTAATATGCCTAGTTGTGGCTTGAAGAAGAGATGAGGAAGTTCAAACTTATTCATAACTGTGGTTTGGGGTAAACCTGGGGAAGTTAAGACTTTTGCATGTGTGACCTCACAGCCGGTGGAGTTGCCCTCTGTAAGTGAAATCTGACTTCAGCATTTTGGAAAGACCATTGCTTATGTAATACTTTCACCCATCTCATTTCATTCCCTTTCCTTAACCTCTTTTTAGCATGCACTTCTCACTGGCAACTCATTTACTTCTTTTGAGCAGCACAGTAATGCCTCTTTCGGCCATTGGTTGGACAGCTTAGGCTGAACTAGTATAGGGAATGGCAATTGTTGCTGTTTTTTGTCATTTAATCCTCTAAACAATTGGCCGAAAATTCAAAAGAAAAATAAAAAATGACAGTTTTATCCTAAGATTTTTTACCTTGCCTCCTCTGCTCATGTATTAGTCTGTCCTCCTGAAATGCAAGCAAAGAAGATGCAGGAGGAAAGAGAGAAGTAGAGGCAATGGGCATTTATCAAAATTGCTTTGGGGCTCTCTTTTTTAAGTGACGTTAACTAAATATAATGTGGCACAGCTGCATCATCTGGCCAGTGTTTTTTTAGAACCTACGACTATATTTTATGATCTCTGTCAGAGAGAGAGAGAACCATATTTTTAACTTACACACTTTCTTTAGAAATATGTAATGACATAAATATGATATATTCTCACAAACACATTGATGCTGTCAGTCTGTACAAAGTATTTTCCTGAATTTCTCTTTGTAAGAACAGTGCCCTACAAAGTGCAACACAAATGGTGAAGGATGGAAAGTGTAAACCCACATTTGATAATTTCACAAGTTGATACAGCTTCATAAAAATAAGAGAGAGTCTCTCAGCTTTGGTTTGTAAATTCCAGCTGTGTCATGCTTCTTATATGTGACAGGTGCAGAAAAGTGTTTCACAATGGTTGCACCTTAGCTCACCTCACTCTCAGCTCCTTTTGGAAGCCTTCTCTCTCCACCGGATGTATTTGGATGTATGACATCCTTCGAGATGAGGACAATTTTTCATCAAAGTTAAGAGGAGATAAGACAGAAAAAAAAGAAATGAGAGGAGCCTTTTGGTTTCTACGAATATCTGTATCTGTTTCTTCAGAATCAGTTGCATCATGGTTGTCCACACCCATGACCTATGAGTAAAACTTTTTTCCTTTTTTTGAAGGATGAAAAAGTTTAATACTGCATGTGTTTGAGACAGAGATGGTGAGACACTCATGCTGCGCACTTTGCTTGTGTCATTACAAGGGTCATTTCACATGATTCAAAAAAGGGAAACTTGTTTGGCCTCTATGGATGTCAGAGCTCCCTGATGCAAGGGTGCTGTCTCCCAATGAATCACTGGCTCGGGCATCCAGTTGACTTTTGGTGTATCATTTATGTGCAGAGGCATTAACATATTCAATTAAAAAAATATGTTTCAACTTGACACTCTTACTATAGTTTATCTATCAGTTGATTTTCTATACGTCTACGTTTTACCCTGATTAAATTCTTTCATATAGTGCCAATTACTTTTTTTGTAATTGCACATTTGTTGGCACTGTCGCTTTTTTCAAGCCTAAAACAGTACATACATTTGATTTCTTTATGGTTTTGTTTTGCAGGTTTCAAACGAGGAGCAGATCCTGGAATGCCTGAACCCACAGTCTTGAGGTAGGCTGGTGTGAGATTTGTGCTTCCTGTCAGACTATTCGTGATTTCAGAGGCGGAGAACAGATTGGTGTGAAATGTGATGCTCAATGGAGTTTTCACACCTCTGCATTACGGTCACATATTTCCTTTAGTCATGGAAATGTAGTCTAACTGTTGACGGGAGGTACAGAATTTGTAATCAACTGACAGCAAAGTGAAAGCTGCAGTCCTCCATGCTATGGGTTAACATTGTGGAGGCTATGACAGTATTATCATTATTGTTATTTTAACTGATGAGAAATGACAACCATTAGAAAAGAAAGCTGAGGTAAGTTTGGAGGAATCACTGGATATCAAACAATCCAGTCATCATCCGGTGCGGGGGGGGGGGGGGGGGGGGGGGGGGGGGGGGGGGGGGGGGGGGGGGGGGGGGGGGCGGGGGGGGGGGGGGGGGG
>JAQNCA010000008.1:12239764-12257282 GCA_029783725.1 Acanthurus tractus
CATCTCCTCCTTTACTCCATCTCCCCTCCCCTCCCCCCTACAATCCATTCTTCCCTCTGTGCAATATCATGTAACCCTGATGTACAGTATATTACTGTATTTGCACTGGGGCTCATTCCTTCAAATGCTGTACGATCAGGTTTATTTGATTTTGCTGTGTGCGCATATGTGACGGTATGTGCCTGTATGTGTGTGTGTGTGTGTGTGTGTGTGTGTGTGTGTCAGCGGCTGGTCTCAGTGGTCCCCAGGGACTGCAGAGCAGCATATTTCATCATCCTCCAGACTCGGCACAAGAAAGCCCAAAGTCCCCTTCTCGTCTTTTGCCTCTTCAGCAATTCAGCAAACACTGAGTATTTCCCTTATTTTGGTATTTCACTTGCAGGCGGCTGCCAGAGCATTGAGTCTAAATACAAATCTTGCTGCTTTTTCAGAATTACTGTAGAGATATTGAAGTTACAAATCATCTGCTGAACACTGACTCAAAATCTGATTCTTATGAAAATTAACGTCTTGGGAAAGAGATTATCATACTTCTTGTCAGTCTTGTCAAATGAAATACACATGCAACTGGATGACACTACTTTACAGAAATTATGTAAAATTGCCCATTTGCTGTGTTTATCTTGTGTGTAAAATCCTCATTGTCATCTCTGGCAGTAACAGTATCATCTCCTCCTTAAAGCTGAGTGCAAGTTGATGGCTTCTCCTTTGGCAGAAGGCAAATGTCTAAAATGAAGTGAAAAAAAGCTGATGTGTTTAGCTTTCCTTTAGCGGTTGGGCAGTTTATGGCACATATGAGGCAGGACAGAAGGTTTTTTCCTGCTGCTGAGTAAATCATAAACACAAATGTTTCCATAAGGTACAATTCTTTGTGTTTTCCACAGGAAAACAGACGTCAGGGCTACTTTTTCACATTTTGTTTGCCTACATATGCAGCAGGTCAAGGTCAGTTCCACGGAGCACGTGGAGTCTGCAAAGGCAACTGTGTAAAATTGTGAGTGAAAGCAATATTGAACGATATTTGACCTCCATACTGAAGAAACCTGTTTTTCCCAACCAGCTTCTTACTAATGAGTGCTGGGGGCACAATTGCACTGTTTCCTGCCAATGTAAGACCAGTTTTGGTTGTTTCACATGAGAGATTTCTGTGTTTCTGTTGATGCATGTACTTTTCTTGCTGGTTTGAAGTGGGCGGAGATGATGTCATTTCCATCAACTAATCAGGATTTTTTTTTTTCTCATGTTGCATGCACTGTCATTCAAATCTGTTTAAACAACACCCACACAGTCAATGTTAATCAAATTTGCTTGTTTTTAATAACAATGAAAATAAATGAATGATTTGGTTTTAAACTTTGATTGTGATTGCCACTGCTTTACTCATGAATATTTAAGCTCTTAAGAAATACTCAATAACGTTAATTTCCCCCCTGTTCACCGCTGCACTCTCTTCCTTTTACTTTTTTAAAACAAGTAGACAATAAGTTGATATGTCTGCAGTGTTCAAGCAGGTTATACATTTGTTCTTTGCTACCTTTATGCTCCTATTTTTGATCATTTTGTTTCTGTAGTAGTCTTTACTATAGGCAGTCATTTGAATCTGACACCTCAGGCTGAAAAATATATCAGAGTCAATGGGGTGTGAAACAAGTTGCATCTTTATTTTAAGCTTGTATGGGCTTGAGGATTTTGTTAGTGTTAAATGTCAGCCTTGCCAAAGAAAAAGTGACACTGACACTACCCAATTATAGAGAGCAAAGGAGGATAAATAAGTCATGACTGTGGGTTTGTCTTGAGTGTCACAGAGCACATCGCTGTTCATTTCCCCCTTTGAGTCTGTATTCAGCACAAAATTTGGGTTTAACATGACAATGAATAAAATGTCACTGCTCCTTTTTGCTCTTAATAAAAATCAGGAGTTCTTCCTTCACATGTGTGTGTTTTTGCATGTCTCATTCTGCAGCTATACAGTATATATGAGTGTGCTGGCCCATTATTTCTGACAGCGACGGTGTTGGTATAATCTGAGTCCCTGAAAGGGGGCCAATTATCCCAGATTACAAGTCCTATCAGCAAAGTGGACTCGACATCTGAGTTATACAACTGAACCCGCTGCACTCAAACTGAACTCTGCTCAGATTTATGTCCTCCGGAGTATCATGCTCAGACCTACTTGGATCTGCTGAATTCAAATTAATTATCATTCAGATCATATTCTGCTGAAATCTTTAACCAAATTTACTGCACTTATTTGCCAAGTAAAGAATTTTCAAGCGTATTGACTCCTTAGTCTAGCCATAAAGCAAAATTCTGTAAATTAGGAGCTTCCTCTTATAATGCAGGGAGAAAACACCCATTTCACCATTTGATTTTGGATTAAATTAGATTTTTATCTTATTGATTTTGAAAAAAAGGTCTGACTTTTTACTCATTTCCAGAGTGTCCAATCTAGGGATATTTCCTTGCTTGTTTTTTATGACACAATAAAAATATAAGCAAGTATTTTCTATTCAAGTACTATCAACAGTAAATTTTGTAAATGGGCAAAAAACATTTTTAATTGTGCACTGAATTATTTTGTTCATACTAGATCCCAGTCGATATCTAAATTTTGTTTTCTAATATTAACAAACACTATTGACATTGATCTCATTCATTTTGGGAATTCATGAGTAAGCTGTGAGCTGAGCATTTTACTTTAGAAACTCATTAGTGCTCTCTGCTGGACAAGCATAATGACAGAGTCTGGGAATCATTATGAAAATAAGGGGTTTAGTTCCCCCTGGTGTAAATATTTTTATTTTGGCCCTCCTTCTCGACCCATACACAAGCACAGGCTAATGCACACAGATGCACGGACGAGGTAACACACAAGGTGGGAGAATGATATTTATGGCAGCCACATTCATGTTAAAAGTGGCAGTTTTAATGTTCATGCTGAACAGTTGGGGTAAGGGTTAGCTTCTTGGTCCTGGAACATAATGCACCTTGAATACTGATGCAAGTGCTCCACTTCACGTTCAAGTGCACTACTTTTTATTATTAATTAAGACTTCAGTGGAAGAATAGGTTTCAAAATGAGAACCAAGAGAGCACACTTCTTCTTTGATATAATCACTTTCCAACTCGCCGCTCTCTCTTAGGCACCAGGTGCAAATTATACGTGATGATACATTAGCCCTGCTAATTCTTCCATCCAGTTGAAGTGAATACACAGGAGGGCTGTTTAAACCACCACCGGGCCTGCAGCATGATATGCAAACGTGCAGCTCCGAACAAAGGAAATTAGTTTAAAAAAGTACTGACTGTTGATGAGTTTTAGCATTATGAAAATTTATAAAGTGGGAAACCACATGAGAGACAACGTGTCTCATCTTCAACAACCCACAGCGTGTGGAGGGCTGAGAGCCTCTCATGTTTCAGCTCACCTGCCTTCTGCCTCAGGTAAAACTGGAAGGCATTGTCTTCCGTTCAGGACAAAAGACAGCTCCGAACCTGAAAACTAGGTTTTGTCATGTCCCACATAGACACACTCTCACAGAAATATACGCCTCTGTGGCTGCTGCTTGTTTACCTATGGAAATTTGAGCCAGGTAGTGTGATGACGTAGCCGTAACTCACGCGCACCCCCACAGACTAATGTCTTTAGTAGACTATCGAAATAAAATTACAGCGCGAAACATAAATAAACATTGAAATGACAGTGAAATGTTAACTGCACCACTTGAACGCGTCAGATGTCATTTTTCTTCAACCTCTTCCACTCTTTTCCTTTGTCCGACTGGTTAACATATGAAAGGTGGAAGTGATGCAATTTCTCCATGCACCTGTGACACCCCCCTCAAACACACATCTACACATCAACCTAGTAAGTACTGAGGAGAAGGACGCGTGAGCCATTGGGTGGAGCAGCAGCGTCGCGTGCTGCGGAATACATTCAGTAGGTCGCTGCGCGCGGTTTGATTGCAGATGCAGGTCGCCGAGTGTGAGCGCGAGGCGGGGGGAAATGGCGAACGGGCGCGGGCGGCGGTGCGTCTCGTGAGGATACAGTAAAAAAAAAAAAAAAGAAAAAAAAACCCCGGAGCTCGAGGACAGACAGGAGAAGGAAAGGGAACCATGGAGGACTCCGAGCCCGCAGAGGACGGCTTGCTCGCGGGCTTGCGATGGAACCGGAGCGCACGGGACCAGGCTCAGCTCAAACACAAAATCCGGGATCTGCCAGGGCTACTCAAGCACGGGCTGCACCTGCGGAAGAAGAGCGTGAGTATTTCAAAGCGACCGCTGGCTGGCAGTTTGTCCTTCCTTGTTTTATGTTTAATGAAGGTTAGCAACGGCAGTCGCTGTTATCTTTTTTAACCGTCAGTTTTACCGACACGGCTGTGTGCCGTGGGGCTGTTTCGTAACCCCGTCACGACTCAGGTGTTTTCATTTTGTTATAAGCATTAGGCTAGGTTACTGTCGCAGAGGTAGTGTATGTTTGTGTGTGCGTGAGTGTGTGTGTTTGTTACATCCATAATCACAAATAGCTGTTGGACATCATGCCTTCACACTACGGTAGTCAAGGCAACACTACCCCCCTAACAGATCCACTACACACACACACACACACCTACGTAGAGGAACACACATGCATCTATATGCATACGTGTACACAAAAAAATAATCATTTTAATTACTAAGAAGTCTGTCAATGCTTTGTCAAATTCCCAGATTCATTCTTCAGTCTATAAAACGTGAAAACGGTTAAAATGCCAGTCACAAGCTCTTAAAGGTGCTGTCTTCTAATGCCATGTTTTTCATCCATGTTCAACTCAATGATAATCATTTTAAGATTTAATCCAGAGAAAAACAACAGACACTCACATTGGAGAGGCTTGAAACAGCCAATAATGACTGACATTTGACAATGACTGACTTTTAGTTAAATGACTTAATTGATTAATTTTCTGTTAATTGACTACTGTTTGTTTTAGCTCTATTCTGTACAAAAACCCTTAAATCTCCCTAGTAGTTACAGTGTAACCCCCGCAGTCCAAATGGGGCAAAATTATAGATCAGCCATCTGAAATTCATCTCATGGATTTACTGGCTCTGTTTTGTGATTATCGGTCTACTGAGCAGTACATGTAAATGTGTGTGACTGCTGTGCCCTGATGTGGAACGAACACACCTGACAAGCCAAATATCTGCTCAGAGTGTCAGCTTCGCTCATCTTCATCCTCAGTGGCAGCCAGGAGAAAACGTGTCTGATTCCCTCTTTGGGATTCAGATGCTTCTAGTCCCACTGGTGCCAAATGTGATAAAGATACGCAACATTTGTTGCAAAGCCACTTCTGACCGAGAAGATAAACAGGTTATGTCATGTTACATCTTGTTATTTAAAGTGATGTTTAAAGGACTCACATTTTAAGACTGCTCAGTGTGCCTTTCAAAATGAATTTGATTAAATTCTCAAGTGATAATAGATTATTCTATAATACATTTCAGAAGAGAATCCAGTCCAGACAAATGTCATTATAAAAACCATGATAAAGACACAGAGGCCTGGATTATTTAAATAGCAGGCTATTTTCCAAACACAAAACAGTAGCAAGTTACACGTCACATTTGTGTTATTGTTCAGGGCCTTTGCTTGAGCTGAGGAAAGAAACGAGGGTGAATACAGAATAGATTAAGAAGAAAATGGTGAGGTTTTCCTCCCTCTGTCTTCATCTAACTTAGTGTGTGGGGGTGAGTGTGATGAGGCGTGGGTAAGTAGTGTAAAGGTATGGCTGTTCTGTGCAGACTGGTTCTCTCTAGACACTGGCAGTTGGCTATGCTTCACCTGGCGCATACACATTGCAAGTGACTCATACTTGTCTGTATATGTGCATATACATTCTCCAAAAAAGATGTGAGAAAGGAACTGCTGTGTTTTGCACAGCACTACAATCGCACTCAACATTTTTGAACACTACAAACAAAACAGTGACTTGATCTCAAATCACAGCATCTCCAACAGGTGGACACCTCTGCACACCTTTTAAGTTTATTTTGGTTGATTCATGTAGAATATAATACGATATTTTCTTTTTTGTCCCTTTTTACTTCTTTTGTATCTCTTATTTGGGGCCCTGTAAAAGTACAAGCAGTCAAGAAATGCAACAAATGTTGTCATCAAATACAAGCGCAGCCTTTGGTTCCAGCCTGCAACAGCCTCACCTTTGTCAATCCTGTCTTACATTACTCTCTGTTTTGACTTGCTCTGGAATTCAATTATAAATCCTTGAATAGCTATTATACGACAGGATCAGAGGGACTTACTTAAAGGAAAACTTTTGTTGACTTTTTGACTTTCTTTACACTTGCCATGGTGGTATACGCTGGAGCCACACATGTTGAAGTTTACATGGAAAATCTAGCTTTTTTTTTTTTACCTCCTCCTCTAAAGAGTTGATCACAGATCAAGTGTTAGATTTGAAAGCCACAAGAATCACTTCAAAAATCAGTTTTATGTTGTCATGGAGAAATATGCATGTGCAAACCCACTGATGAGGAAAGTGATACTAACTGTGTACTATTTTCATTGGATTTGGTTGCTGACATCAGAGGAAGAATCAAGAATGTGAAGGGAGATTAAACATTATTTAATAAGTAATGTCATTTTACAGATTTGTGACTGGTTTCTTTATTTAAAAAACAGATGAATAGAACATTGAAACCACAAGAAACATCCAAAACAAATGTTAAACATTACACACATAGTGCTTGTGTGATTAATGTGCATGTCTTATATGCGCTCATGCGCCATTGCAATTGCTCTTTAATGTGTAAGCAGTCTCAATGCAAGCAAAGGATGATGGATATTGAAGGTAGAGATGGTGAAACTGTGCTCTAGTGTAGTTTTCAAAGAGAATGTTTTCGGGGTTGCAGCTTATATGTCTTTCTTTGTTTTTAAAATCCTGAATGAATAAAGTGAATAAATTATATTTCTGCCTCCATGCTTTTCCATATTTTAATCTCTTAAATTAGACGAATGTGTATAATAAAAATAAACTCAATTTGAACTTAAGTTGTGAAGTCAAACCTTTCTATGGATTAAAATCTGAAGACAAACCCAGTCTTAGGATATTTAAACCCACACACACTGTGTATAAATTTACTTTACAGAGTGTTGCTCAAAGACATAATTTATGCTGTAAAATGAGATTATCCAAGTCATAATGTAAGACTATATTATCTCTGTCTTAGAGGAGAAGATGATCTCATTTCTGCTTTATAATGCAGCAAAACAGTGGCTTGTGATGTGTTTTTATGTCTGCCAGCAATGTTTCAACTGCATTATACATTGAGATTAGAAAGATGAAAGGGCAAGTGAGGGGTGGAGAGAGAGACTCAACACACACTCACCACATACCAGAACACTATATTGAAAGGATTAGCATAGTGAGAAGCAAGCCCATACAACTTGCATTTTTATTGACAACTTAAATATGCATTTTAAGGCAGGAATACAATTTACTTAGAAGAAAGAAAGCATGCACAATAATGCAGTGTATATGCAGAATTAGAAAACACAGATAACACATGAAAGACAATGATGAAACAGAAAAATATACAGACGTCAAACATACAAGCCAAGAAATCTGTAAATTAATGCAAATAAAATTACAGTACCCTAAAACTGTATTTATTATTTTGTAGACAGCAAAATTAGTTTGAGCAACGCATGGTTTGGGATGTCTAATATCTCAAAATTATAATACCTGCTCTAAAAATGACTTCTTTAAGTAGAAGAATACATTAACTCTCAAAGTCATCTGGCTTTGTAATGTCTAAAATCTCTTAGAGTGGGGATGCAAATGCTAACAGTTAATCTGCAGATTGTTCTCTTGATTAATGAAATCATAGTTTGATCTATAACATGTAGGAATGTCATTTTAATGTCATTTTGCTTGAAAAATGACATACATGGTTAATTAATCAAAACTGTTGGTGATTTATGTTCCATTGGTGGATAACAGCTAGAATTGGTCTGTTATCAAAAGATATTCTGCATGGTCATTAAGCCAAAGGTCATGTAAACTGGGTGTAACCTGGTGGCTTTCTTACCTACTTTTACTTTGTGTGTGTTTAGTGTGTTAGTGTGTGTGTGTGTGCATGTATGTGCGTGTTCATTGAGCTTTTGCGACTTTGATGTCTCCATTTCAACTTCCTTGTATGACGGATCCGTCGAGGAGCCGACAGGAGCTTAGTGCGTAAGTGTGTGAGGGGGCCTGCCAAGCAAACCCTACTATAGCTCTTCACTGTGCTCAGCAATCTAATCTGAGAGTAATCCATTTCTTGCAGATAATGACCTCGCTCTCTACTGCTCCCTCCCTCCCTCTCTCTCTCTCTGTATACACACTTTGAAGTCATCACACAGATAAGCGTGTCAGCATGTGCTCTCTCTTTATAGCTCTCATTCCTCCTCATTCATCTTACCTCCTCTTCTCATCTCTTGTTCTGTCACTCTCTTTTGGCCTCCGGTGTACAGATGGCTATGTACTGTAAACCCTGTGACGGAGGAGTGTGTGTTAGTGGGAAACTGAGGCACAGACAAAGAAGACTTTACAGGAACATGGCCAGTAGACATTTCTGCTGTGCGATACAGTATGAATGAAACACCTCCTTTAGTGCTGGTGTGTGTCTCTTGAGTGTGTTTGTGAGAAGAGATGATGGTGAGGAAACAAAGACCTCTCGAGAGATCTGTATTTACCAGACAGGGAGACAAAGAGATGGAGAGATAAGATAGAGGGAAAGAGAAAGAGGGAGCGAGACAGAGTCAGAAACAATTTATTTAGTCTGTGCTTGGATGGCTGGTGTGCTCTACTTAACCCCCAGTCCAAACACTGCATGTCTTCACAGACCTTAAAAAAAAAAGGAGCTCTCATCTTTACTGTTATCTCAGGGGACGTCTGCACTGAGCTGGCCTTTTTCACTACCAAAAACTAAGCTCTTTTATAAATGTTTTCCAATACGGGTAAATCTGAAACTCCAGCCCTATCTTAAGTTTTGAATGTGAAAACTGTGGTTTTTGAACTTTCTGTCATGTCAAGCTTTTTTCTGTTATCTTTCATGTTAGTATAATAGTAAGTTTGCAATGGCATGTGATTAGGCAACTGATTTTTTTTTTTTTCATCAATTAACTTACCTCAATTTCATGATTTAAACAATGAATTTTAGGGCCAATAAACAAGGTAATGTGTGGCGGTATGTAGTTAGTAGGGTACAGTTTTTTAAATCACAATATTATGTTGGTAGAGGCCTCTGTGATCAATGACTGTCCGCTGTCAGTAATGGAAAATGGCATCAACCATTGCCCTAACCCTGCAATAATATTGGATGCCTAATGGAATTTCCTGAAAGGCAAGATGACGTCTTCACACCCCTTGTTTTTTCTGACCGTCAAACCAGAACCAAATGCTATTTACTTTAATGTCACATCGCACAAAGGAAGACAGTACATCCTTACAGTTGAGAATCTGGAACAAGAAGATGTGTATTTAAAGTCGAGAAATGACTTGATTGTTGACATGATTATTAGAATTGTCATGACTTAATTTTCTGTTGATCTGCTGATCAAGTAAGTGTTTGATTGAAAGCTCCGTCCAGTCCACATAGTGATCTCTGTACAGTTGGCTATCAGGTAGCTTTTGTGGCCTGCGTTCAAATAAATGTTGTGCAGTTTTTTCAGCTGACTGACAGTAGATACAAAAAAGTATGTTAAATGGGGAGCAACTCAACTGTACGTTAGACTTAAAAAATTAAAGTATAGGTGATCACAGAGAACACAAAGATAAGTGTGCAATAGTCTTAAAGGGAGAGTTCCACTCTTAATGAAATACATTTATTCTGTGTCTTGCTCAGTGATAAATCAATACCACTCTAACATCTGTTTGGTAAATATACAGAAATTGTAAATATGGGCATTCCCCAAAATGTCAAACTACTTCTTTAATAAGGAAGAGCAGGTGAGCTGTTCTGTGTATACTTGCTTTAGATCACGTTTGTGTGTAAGTGTGGACTCACTCCGTATACTTTGTCTGAGACATCATAGAGAGTATCATTGTTCTAATGAAGATCACATACACTGCTCTACATCTCTCTAATCATCTTACTGTTTCATTTTCTTGCAACTCAAAAAACCACAGCCATGCACTTCTTTCCCTCTCTCTCTGTCTTGCTCAATTTGTCTCCTTTCACTATTACGATTAAAGTGATCTCTCTCAACGCCTCATCTTTCTCCCTATGCATCTGTCATGCTTACATCCCCTGTCATATGAGCATAGACCGTTGTGATTTGTTCAGCCCACCTCTTTTTTCACCTCTATGTATACTAACTCATTTCTCATCATCTGGTGGATTTGATAATGTCAGCCAGTTAGCAGGGAAGGGCAGCAGGGATTGCCATGCACTCAGTTTTCTGTGAGGGTTTCCAGAGTGAGTGAATCAAACCCACAACTCTATCAGTGATCCTGCTTTACTGACTGAGCTCACAGACCAGTTACACTCCTATTGCAGAAGGCTCTGATCTGTCTGTCTGTGACGAACGCTGTCGGCGTGATCGTCATCCTAATACAATTCTACAGTTTGCATTTTTATTAGGGATTTCTGAGCACATAGCAGTATTGGATATTTTTTCATGTATATCCACTGATAAAGAGCCTGTTTTGTTCCTGGACTGAATAGAAATGCAAATGCAGTAGAATTAGAGCGTTTATAAAATCTACAAAATAAATCCACCCTCTTGGACTTTTGCATGGAGGTTTTTGTCGCTGATCAACTGAAAAATACTCTTGAAAACAAATCTCTGTAAGTCTCCTTTGGCAGAAATTACAGTTTTTGAGTCTGTGTGGATAGAACAGGACCCAACATTTTTCCCATTCTTAGCAAAATTACTGAAGCCTGGTCAAGCTGCAAGGAGAGCAAATTTAAGGTCCTGCATTAAATTGGCCACTTGCCTTGGCTCTCACTGGACTTTGACAGTGTTGCTTTAAAACCCTTTTTGGCTCGGTTTTGTTCTTATTCTAAAGAAATAAACCTTCTCCAAAGTCAGCAGCAAGTATGTATGTAGGATTATTTAGTATTTTTGCTTTTTTTACCATCTATCTTTAAGGGTGTTTTAAGCCTTCATTTAGGAAAACATCTCATCGTCATCACACTGACATGACCGAGCATTTTGTGAGACTGTTTAAAAGTAAGACTTTTCTCTCATTAGACCATAAAACCTTTTTCTCTTTATTGGAGTCGTTTTGTTGTTCTTAGCTGAACCATATTTTCTCTTTCGTGGCTTAAAATGTTTCTGGTATCCTCACATACCACTGAATGATACTTTCCAGTAACTCTTTCACAGATTTGTTTTTAATAGGCAAAGACAATAGAAATAAACTTACTGACATGTCACAATAGCAATAGCACAGATGTAATTAATAACATAAAAATGTATGTATACCATTTAGCTGCTTTAGTTTTAGGGTCCTGGTGTTGTGAATGCTGGATTACTGTCATAGCTAACAAGGGCACTTAAATAGAGGAGAGCTATATCTATTGTAATGAGTAACACCTCAGTGCCCTCACTTCTACTGATAAGTCTGCTGTGACAAAGGTCTTATTTCCTTTGTCTTAGATATTTAGTTTTAGTCAAGAGGCCGGTTATTGGACCCTGCAGACACAGGTGTATTTGACCTACAGTCACTAGTCACACCTTGATTACACACACGTGACATCAATTCAAAGGAAAACTCTTGGCTGCACCAGTGATAATTTTAGACATGTTTGTAAAGGGGACAAATATTGTATCACATATTTTAGTTGAGTGTAGGTAGTTTTTTTTACTTTGATATAAATAAGTCTTTGTTGATCAGCGTCATAAAGAGTGTTTGATGTTGTAAAACAGTAAAACGTGAGGGAGAGAGATGAGGGAGATTATTACTTTTATAGACACTGTAAATGGGTCCCTGTGTGGCTGGAAAGTAACCTATTAAACCCCCTCAATAATCATATCAAAAAGTGTCATGGAATGTGTCTAAAAAAATTATATGAATGTTTGCCATATATGAGCAATAAAAATATATATAATTAATAATTATTTTCTGAGTATGTTCATGGAGCTGTGAAACATTTAAAGCAAGCTTTAAACTTAACAGCAGAGAAGCCAAGACGAGGTGTTATTGAATTACATTACAATGTATTGCGCTGCAGTGAGATACAAAAACAGATGGCTGCATGAAGTGCAGTTTCCGCTCTACTTGATCTAACACTTACAGTTAGTTTTTAATCTGTTTTATGACCAGTGTTTCACCACAGTGTCAATGCTGCCTTCTAGCTCCTCTAGCACCATAATAATCCATAAAGATTAAGAGTTTATTTCCTGATGGAGGAAGTAGAGGAAGAGTGGATACGCCCAGGGCATACACAACAACATGATGTTAATAAATATGGAGCCATTTGTAATAGGGCAAAGTTGGACTGACAGCTGCATTTTACTCTTGAGGAATTGAACCAATAAATGTCTTTTCACTCTTAAGTTATGTACTGGTTTCATACTGAGGAGTGCTTGAGTGAATGTGTGTCACTGTTAAACTATTCAGGTCACATAATCATCAGACTCTTTCCAAGTAAAAATAAATGGCTACGTTCTTTATGTGTCATTGTTCATTGAAGCACTGAATGTCATCAGAAAGTGTGTGTATATGTATTGAATTAAACAAAACCTGACTAATGTTTTGGTAATGGTAAATCTTATGTCACAGTCCTGTTTGTTCAGTGTATTTACTGTGTGTATGTGTGTTTGTGTGTGTGTGCATGTGTGTGTTTGCATGTGTGTGTTGGCCCTGACAGCTTCTGTGTATTTTGTGTCAACAGCAATCACCTGACACTATACCCGGACCGAGCACTGGACCTACAGTACACAAGGTAAGGAAATACTCACACACACACACACAGATACACACAGGTGATGTCATCTCTTTGGTTTTGCAATGAAGCAAAAAAGTGTTTGGTTTGCCTCAAACAGATGACATCAGTTAAAAATGTTACCTATTGCTTTTTTTAAAGCTAGTTTCACACACACACACTTAGGTGCATAAACAAACTTAAAAATCTCTAAACTTTAAGTCTAGAATTCAACATTTATAGCTTAAATGTTTGTTGTTTATGTGCACTGCTGTTACCTCTGTGCCAAAAGGACTTTTTTTCTGCATGGATTTTTTTTTTTGTTCCTCAGCACTGTTGAATTTTTGTATCGTTTGTATTGAACTACATTTATTTTTATACCATGCCTCATTGGAACCCAGCATTGATGTTGTACACAGAGCAGAATGACGCTGTTTGAAACTTGCCTACGAGCACCTACATGTAAGCAAGGAAATGTTTTAAAAAAGCATCATCAAGCTTGGTCTTTGCCAGTTTCAATCTCCTAACTCTGGGAGTTGACTAAACTTGGCCAGGAAAAGCATCTTAAGCTTACGGTTATTACAGATGTACATTTTTGTGACTGTTCCTATTGAAGATTGTTTTATCACCTAACCCTAATGATTCCTAATTCTGATTTGAGGCCAAGACACTCCCTGACAAAAACTGCAGCACACCTAGGATGCAATATTCAGATTAGGGCGATAATTCGCCATCTTCTTAGCTTTCCTTTAATGTACCTTGAGTTTTGCTTAAAACAAACAAACAAACATTCAGTATTTATAACCTAAATAAAGTATGTATATTCTTGAGAGAAAAGTGTTGAATGCATTTCCTTCATGAAAGACCTGCAAAGCTGTTAGTTTGAATATTTTGAAAAACCTGTATTGTTTACTGTGATGTTTCTACCAGCCAAAAGCCTCATGTGAAAAGCAATGTGCAATGTGTCAGCTTTGTGCTTTTGTATGTGCATCCTACTGCATGTTCACAAGATGACAAACAAAATAGGGACACACTCTTTGAAACGTTACTCCATAACTATACACAAGTGTTCAAAAATGTACAAGTTCCTTTAATGTTGCAATACATGGGACCATTTATCAAACACAAGTCCTACCATCCTTTTATACAAGGTAAAGTGACTATATGAAGTGCAGTCCTTTGCTAAATCTGCTTCCTCATAGCTACAAAACTATGCCATGGAGGCAAAGTTATGGTTAAGCATAAGAGCTGTGGATAAGTTTACAGTTGTGGGAGTCTCTGATGTTGTAACTTACTGTGAATGGAGTCTCCTCAAGCATTGAGCAAGCTCTACTCTGTAGTATGTAAATGTAAATATCAATTTAAAACAAGCAGCGCATGTAAGCAGCTTAATTGAAACATGGTCATATTTACCATAGTGTCAATAGCGGGATTATTGCAGAGTGCGATAGTCACAGTCAATGTTTCAGTTCCTCAGGGGAAAAACAAAATCGAGCTGTCCTTCTAAACTGGTCAATGACAGCAACACTCTGGCTCTCCTCTGTCCTAATGTTCACATCCAAAATCATGTTGATAATGAGTGTTCAGATTTTAAAATGCCTGATAACATCTAATTTGACTTGATTTTATATATGTGTCAGTCTTGTTCCCAGAGTTTTCCATGTGCTGGTCGCACTGTGAGGAATGCCTTCCTCTCTCACGGACCGTACCCAGCTAAAGACAAGATCCACCTGGCCAGAATCATACGGTACACTTATCTCTACGTTGGTGTCTGTTTGTGTGCAGGGCTGAATCGATGTGTCCGGTGAAGCGTATACAACTCGCTGGTCACTGTTTGAGCTTCATTCTGATTGGCCAGTCAAGTTGTTTTCGCAGTGGGACATAAAAAGTGTGACGCAGACATAATAGCACTCAATGGACAGGGAATACATGCACTCTCATGCAACATACTGTACATACAGTACATAAAAATACATGCAAAAGCCATGTGAACATCTGGACGTGAATATAAATAGATACTCTTACACGTCATTGCACTCAAGAACACACACCCACACATACACAGGGAGTTCATCCTGGGGGAGAGCAGACGGAAGGTATTCAGTGTTTCAGAGGAAAAGGCTTACAGAGAACTAATGAATAATCAATGGGTATTGATAAAAAAGACAACCCTTGTGCCAAGAGGAGAGCTGTGTGTGTGCACAAGTATTATAACACTCTGTGGCTGTACTTGTGTGTTGAAAATGCATGTGTGTGTATTTTAACAGACGTAGCTATGTGGGCGTGGAGCTGGTGCAGTGGCTGTGTGAGCAGTGTGTGTACGTGCGCTGTCGGACTACTGCTGTGCGTGTCTGGCAGGTGCTGCTGGAGCTGGGAGTCCTGCTGTCTGGTAAAAACACAATCACACACCCATACACACACACCCTAACATGCCTGGAGGTTGCTTATGCCTCGAAATTTATATTAAAACTTCAAGCACTATCAACAACAATTTGCACATCTGTATAAAAACAAACAATGAACCAGTTCACTAGGTAATTCACTGTATCATTCACTTGCTTAAATTTCCACAAGGTAAAACTGTTGTTCAGTGTATCCAAGCCCCCACTTATAATCCCAAACATCCTCGTTCATCATTTACCAGAGACTGTGTTTAAAAGCTCACATTTTAACACACACTGAGCCTCCTACCACTGAACCTGTATGCCTGGATATGAATCACATTTCTGTATTCAATAAAGCCAACTGATAAAGAAAATGTAGCAGAATGTGTTATTTTATAGTATTGTATTGTATTGTCTTTTACTTACTTTTACATGTTTTTTTGTTGACTACACTAAGTATGTTAAGGGTGGCAGATCATGGTAAAGAGGATTTAATTTTCAAAGGCAGTAAATGTTTCTTTAAATAATGAGAAACCTGATCCTCTTGAGGCTTCCTGCTTTTGAACACTTGCTCTACTGCAGTTCATTGGACTGGCTAATCCACCGTAACTGATACAGAGTTTAAACAGGTTTTTGTTGCAGTCACCATGTTTTTACTATTTCTCCAAAAGTAACAAGTGTCTGCCATAAACCACCCATATAAAATTTACAGAATTTCTTCAAATTAAGCCCCCATTTTGGTGCACCAGTAGAAATACAAGTGGTTCAAATCTTGTCCCATCTATAATCTTTAGGGAAGGATTTTCACACACATTTAAAATACATTTGACCCCTTTTGAATGGCTATTGTGTATGTGGTGTAATCAGCATGATCTAACAAATTTATCATTGCTTCTTTATGACTGTTTACAAGAGCAACTTGAAGCATTTCTGCAATACTTCTTTTCATCATCTATTATAAAATATATATTTAGCAAGCATGGTGGCCCCTGAAAAGTATAGTGTCTGACTCTTGAATTACACTTTAATTACCTTTACAAACAGTGTATGTTCATCAGGTATTATTATAGATATATTATTATAGTAGTCATACATTGTCACAGTGATAATGATAAAGAAAAAGGAGGAAAACTTAAGTTCTGTTGCACATCGGGAGAGGAAGCTGTTTCTTCTAACTTATTTTTTGGTGTGTCTTCTTCCAGTGGACCAGCGGGTGGTGTTTTCGGACTCCAACTCATACTATCAGTTCAGCTTTGAGGAGTGTGACTCCGCCTCCTGTGAATTCCGCTCCAGTGAGGGGGAGTGGCCAGAGGCTGTGAGGCTCCTCCTACAACTTGCTCCATATGTCCAGTTTCGCTCTGGAGGTGGGGCCAACAGCCCGTAAGTGCATTGAATATTTGCCTGCATATATTCATACTATCCATCATACTGCGATGGATAGTTGGTAGAACTTTGACTTCCTGAAAAACATCATGTTTTAACCAAAGAAAAATCAGGTTTTCTAGTCAAACTGCTGTTTTAATTTGTGTTAAACCACCACAATGGTGAGGAGCACTTTGTGCTGAATTGCAAAGGACAGCGCTTGTACTTTGTACATTTAGAATTCAGAAGATCAGTCTTATTGAATTTTTTTTTTCCCCAAGTTGAAATGGCTGTTCATATTTTTTTGGCCATAAAATCTATTAAAAAAATCAACTGACTTCAGAGACAGGATAATTGGCGTGCATTTCTAGGTTCAGCATGATCATATTTGGTGGTCAGTGTGACTCCGTTGTCCATTTCCATTGACCTGAAGTGGAAGCCCATGGCTTATATGAAATGTAAAAGTGACATCATGTTAGTTTAGATTCAAGATTGAGGTAATTTGTCTGTTTGATGATTTACTCTGACATGTGACAAGTGACTGCGCTTGATTTTTTGGCAGTGCATACTTGGAAGAATTACTGTTTTGCAACTTAATGTACACTCACACGTACACACATTCTCCGATGTCCTCCTCAAATCCTGGCTAGAAAACTAATCTCTATGCAGTGTTTTAAATCCACAATCTGCTTATGCAAGGAAAAACACTCTCATATATGCAAGCAAACACACCTCCACATGTATGGAGGAAATACACATACATTATGGGCTCTGACACACACACAGATACACACAGAGTGGTGTCAGCCAGAGTTCCCTGCTTTGCTTCTTTCGTTTGTGTGTGTGTGTGTGTGTGT
>JAQNCA010000008.1:12292743-12308447 GCA_029783725.1 Acanthurus tractus
CACTCGGGGTGCGACACTCTCTCCCACACACCAAATTCACTTACACACAGTATATATATATATATATATATATATATATATATATATATATATATATATATATATATATATATATAGTCATATACAGCTTTCATGTATGTATAATGCCGTGAAAGTTTAAAGGTCTTGATCAGTGTAAAAGGATATTATTTAGGAGTTAGCATTCAGTGAAGTCATATGCGCACTCAGAATACACAACTGCAGTCACTCGTCTATAATCAAACATCTTTTCTGAAAATTAATCTAAAAAAAATATTCTAAGGATGTGCAACTGTAATTTAATTTACAAATGTTTTAATAAAAACGTTGTCAGCTTCATGAAAACAACCTGTTTGACGCCTCACAGTTTCACCTCTGACCTGTTGGTTGTGGTTTGGCAGGTGGACAAGAAATGTGTCAGTGAGCTAAGGAAAAAGAAGAAGAGCCGTGCCAAAAAGACCCAGTACGAGGTGAGGTCAGTTGACGAGATTACCATGGAAGAACTGGACAACATAGCATACCGAAGCAAAGACAAGATCTGGGACAAGGAGAACGTGAGTCACCTCAGGCCTTCAACCCATTCAGTGCTGTTGGTAGTGTACTATACTGTCAGGCCTCCTTGCTTAGTGTTGTTTTACACTGTGTTTATGTTTTTTCTTCCAGGGAAGCTCGTGTCATCAGTGCAGGCAGAAAACTCTTGACACCAAAACAGTGTGTCGCAGTGGTTACTGTGTGGGCGTCAAAGGTCAGTTCTGTGGTCCGTGCCTCAAGAACCGCTATGGAGAGGACGTCCGTGCTGTGCTGCTCGACCCGGTCAGTGCTAACACACAAGTTTTAAACAAATATTTGGTTTTATGAAGTCAGCTTAAATGACATTGTAATCCATTGGAATTTAGATTTGGAATCTAATTGTGCCTTTGTGTTGGGTGATCTCGATAAAATTTTCCTATTATACATAAATTTTGCAGATTTACAAAATATCTGTAATGCTGATGGATATTTTTTTATCATGAAATATTTTTTTTCCTTTTTAAATACTCTGCATCTGGTTGTAAAAATGTTGGATTTGTTTACATTTCCAACGGCAACCAATCCTGCTATTTTATAAGTTTGCTTTAAATAAAGCCTGAAGTTACATAAACCTCAAGGTGGATTCACATGTGTAGGCGGTAGTTGGTCTCACACATTAAATTTGAACCTTCTCACACAGGATTGGTCGTGTCCCATCTGCCGCGGGGTGTGTAACTGCAGCCTTTGTCGTAAGAGGGAGGGCCGCTGTGCAACTGGCATCCTGGTGAGACTGGCCCGCTACAACGGCCACGACAACGTCCACGAGTATCTGAAGAGGTACGGGCTTGTTCTCACTGCACAGCTTGTTGCTACAAACCAGGAGGGGATCTCCCTAAAACTGACAGTTTTTTGAATTTGATAAATGTCTGTTTTACTGCGCCGAGTGTGCAATTAGGAGAACCTATTAGAATATAAACACAATTCTATAGCTGACTGTAAACATCTGTATGAACTGATAGATTGAAAGTTTTTGTCATTTAATATTAAAGTCAGTGAACAGAAAACTAATAACCAATATAAAAACTGAAAAATTGGTGTTCATCTCTATTTTGTGTCATTAAAAATTAAATATCTCTATTCCTGGGCAATAACGGATGTCTTGACAAATGACAGTAATCCTCAGTTGCACTGACAATTATCCTGGCAGCAGATGGCGCTCATACCTTTTTTGTCTCCTTCGCAGCATTCAGAGGGAGCTGCAGTGAAGTCCAGAGAGAAATCCAGTGAGGTTGTGCTCACGTAGCTACAAGCAGGAGCAGGCTCTCATGATGAACAGTACTCTGGACGTTGTTTTTACGGCACATTTTAGGTTTAGATCAACCTTTTTAATCAAACTAGACAAAAACAAAAAGATGTCTTTTTTTTACGTTCCCTCAACAAAGCACATTCACTGTATTTTTTTATGTTTTCTCATCTAAGACTGCGTTTAAGGTGTTTTTATGATTTTCAAAGTCAGTACTCAGTTTGGAGTTGTATATTTTTTTTTTAAATTTCTATTGTCAATTGTTCACTTGTGACATTTTAAGGCATGGTTATTTTCTGTGTTACGGATGCAATGGGAGTCTTCCTAAAAGTTAGTAACTTTAGCATTTATGCCAGTCCATTGTACATTTTAATAAAGAACAGCTTTATGTAAATAATTTGCCCAATTTTTTTGTTTGTTTGTTTTTAAGTATATGTATGCAGTCTTATATCTGTTTGATGCTTGTTCTAGCTCTGAGAAATCTCAACACAGTCTCATTTTCTGGAGGAAAACCAAGCCTGTCGTAATTGTACATTTGGGGGAAGATGCACAAACCTTTTTGCTGCACCAGAGTCGGTGCAGATGTAATGTTGCTACGGCAAGGTAAGATACAGCAGGTGTGTTTAGGTGCCGTGTAACCGGCGTGATTTCCCCAGGTGAGTGGGGTCAGATTCAGGGCAAGTCTCTCTTCTGAGGCCGCCTGGGAGACAGTCAGCAGATCTCAGGTGATGGTTAGGTACCATTGCTGTAGGGCAGAGGTCGGTCTGAGGTCAGCTAGTCTTTATTAGTCATCAATAATGAGAAAAGAGAATCAGAAATAGAAAGTTTTATTTCAACTTTTATGTAATCACTAATGACCTAGTTGCCTGCCTTCAGTGTCAGCCTTTTGCTACACATTTAGGCTGAAACAGATCTGCAGACAAGACCTGGAGAAGGTTTCAGCCAAGTTTTTAACACTCAAATTCCTCTGGGTCTACAGTCTTACATTTTGGTGTTGTATTAAATTTCTCAGACTTTCTTGGTCAAAGTCTAACTCAGTGTGCCATTTAAGAACCAATGTCTAAAAAAGAGTGAAAACATCAAAACTCCATCCTTCTTCTAAGATTATAAGTGTTCATAACATTGAATTCCCTTTTCACTTTCTAAACTCCACTAACATGCCTGAGGGTGCATAGATAGCTTGTAGATTTAGGTGTTTTTGGAAGTGCTTCAAAGCTATGATGTGAAAGGTACGCATGAGCCGCCTGCTACGTGACGCTTTTAGTAAGCCGAGTGACCTGGTGGTTAAATTCGCACAAGTCCGCGGCTGACATACACTCTGGGTATTTTATTGATCATGTTTTCTTAAGTAGACAGTTTAATGGGTCATTATCCGTCTGAACATACCAAAATAACTCAACGAGTCAAAGCAGCTGTGTGTATTTGAGTGATTCCAGATTGTCCTGTCAACTGAACAGTCACAGGTTGGATCCTCACGTCATCAACAGCAGAAACTGTAACTGGGAACGGTAATTGTTCCCAAAAGGCAGCACAGATACTCCATCATCAGCGCTGTCACAACACAGCTGAGAGATTACCCAGTAATAAGGGGGTGGGAGGAGTTAAGTGAAGTGTTAAAGGAAGTGTGTGTGTTGAAGTCAAAGTGTATCATGTCTAGATGTGTATTTGGGTTTCCATCTAATTGCTTCATAAATACAGAAGACTCAGGGGGGAATGTAAGACAGTTTTAACCACTTTATTGTCAAGTGTTATGCAGGCAAAGCATCTTTTCTGCTTGAAGTTGTCCTTTTTTTAAATTTTGTTATTGACATAACACGTTTGTACAAACCAGTTTTAAAAATATCAATAAACTGGAGCCTTTGAGGCTAACCTGGCAAAAAACCCATTATCAAATGTCATGGAGACGAACAAACATCTTTAGAAAAAGATTTACAAATGAGATGTCACTACAAAATATCAAAGAAAGAAAAGTTGGTTGTCACACAAAATATTATACCAAAAACATCTAAATTTGTTTGGTATCAACCTTCTCAACTTTTAAACAAATAGTAACTTTTTTGCTTTCTTCTTCTTTTGTTATTTAACTTTCTCCGAAAACACGTTATGGCGCAAAGAGAAGAAGAAGAAATGAACAGCAATGGTCAGACGTAGATAAAGAAAACTGAAGCACAGAGTAAAGAAGAGAGAAGCAGCACTACGGCAAAAAACTGAAACATGCTGTACACAACCTCAGAATCGACGTACACAAATACACGTCCAGCAAAAAGGCAAATAGTACAAATCAAGGATAAATAATAAATTAGCCGTACACATCGGGGTCCTGTGTGTTAACATACTGGGAGGGGACTTTTTCAAAACGATAAATTCTATAAAATAAAAGTATCTTTTAATTTAAAAAGAATGTACGCACTGAACTAACACAGAGCAACACCACCAGAAAACATCTCATAATATCCACACAGCTAAATAGCCCGACCCACTCCCACCCACAGCTCTTATCAATCTTTACCTCTCTGTGCGGTGGTCTGCTCTCCATGTAACCACCTCATAATGCAGGAGAGCCCCCACTTCCCCATCTGCCTAACTCTGAAGTTCCCTCTGTACAACAGCTTGTGTTAAGGCAATTGCGGTACATCGGTCACGTGGCAGGGTTAGAGGTGGAGAGGGGTCGTCACCAGAGCACAGAGGGCAAAGAGCAACATCAGTGACTGTGCCGCCGTCCGACAAATCTGTCGCTACACCTGACAGGTACCATGTAATGAGAGTCGGTCATATATGAAAAAAACAAAAACAAACTTGCACTGAAGAGCCTGTGCAGCCGCAAATGTTAAAGCCACCCTGTGGTATCTGCAGAGTAACCAGCTTTGATCAGACGACAGCACTGCTTTTACACGTTTTTCCTAATCTTAGAGCGAACTGGCTTGTTTTTATTAACAGAGAAAACTTCCCCTGACATTGTAAACATGGTTTCACTAGGATTGTCATTATAGTATTGCTTTCACTACACAGACAAAGTTGTAGAAAGCTAGATTGTTTTTCTCTATAGAAACCTTTTTTCTAATGGCCACTGCGCCTCAATAGGAATGCATTATTTTATAAATCTTTTTATATGTGCTTTTTTTTTTTTTTTTAGAATCATCCCCTCTCTTCTTCAATAACAGTTTATCTGTTGACTGGTCACGAAGGAATCAAAACCTGAATCTGGTCTGAGGACTAAACCTGAACCATGAATAAAACTCAAATTAGGTATATCCTCTCCATGACAGCATGGGAATACATACACACACTCATTCATATGGGTCGCATTCACTCATAAACACATACGCCATCCCAAGGCTGCCCCCTGCTCCATCACTGATCTGCAACCGCTCCTGGGTCAACATGGACCCCCAGTACTGTCTGACAGGTATGAAACAGGAACACAACTTTGTGCATAGAGTTAGATTCTGTTGCGATTAGGAAAATGTCTCTCGTAGTTGGATGGTTTAAGATTCAGCAGATCCCTCTGTCTTGTGCTAATCTATGACACTACTTACATTCCTTTCCCCACCAGGCATGGAATTATTATAGATTCATGTTATAAATGCCAAACTAATCTTTCATATGTTTAGACAAAATTTTTGTTATTATATCTGTTAGTTTTTTTTTAGATTGTGATGATTATATTTTATCGGGTTTCTGTTCATTGCATGATCCCGTCTCTTTTGAGTCCCTACTCATGAGAGAACAACAACATTTTTAAAATGATGTCAAATAAAGAGTTAAAAAAAGAAAAACAAGTAGCCACCTTTACAGTCCCTGCAAAGACTCCCAAAATAACAGGAAGTCAGCTTTCAGCAAAGAGACAGGAGCCAGTTGCCTATTCAAACTCCTCCTCTTCCTCCTCCTCTTCCTCCAGGTGATTCGAGGTGGTGGGTGTAGCAGGGTCAGAGTCACGCGAGAGGGTCGCCACAGTGACAATCTGAGGGGAGGCGCCCAGGCCTTCAGGGGTGTCTTCCTCCATGTCATCAGTGGTGATGATTGCCACCGCAGCCCCGCCTTTCTTGTTCTGGTGGGTCTTGATGTGCTTGGAGAGGTGGTCGCTGCGCATGAAGCGCTTGGAGCATTCAGGACACTCAAAACGCTTTTCTCCTAGAGGGAAGAAGACAAAGAAATGGAGAAAAACAAACCAAAAAAGGACAGAGAGAATTGTTGGGTACGTTTTTTTTACTAATGAAAATCCAAACCTAAATATTTTTTTAATAAGGGACTTGAATCAAGTTCGGATTAGCGCTGAAATAATTAGTTTGTCAACAGAAAAATAATCAGCAATTTTCTTGGTAACTTTTCATGGAAAATAGGCAATAAATGCCTGAAATTCTCCAGTTTCAGCCTCTCAACAGAAATGACTCTGCTTTTTGACTGTTGCTCAGATTAAACAGTAGAAGATGTCATCTCGCGCTCTGGAAAGTTCTGAGGGGTATTTTCATGACCAGGATTAACTTTGAGTTCATCATTTGGATTTAAAACTGAATTTAAAACTCCATAAAATGCTATAAAACATCAAACCCTCCAATGTGACTATAGTGACCTTCATCGCTGGTCTATGCCCCTGTTTGTTTCCTACCTGTGTGTGTTCTCCGGTGTCTCTGCAGCTCGTCGCTCCTGGTGAACCTCTTTCCACAGAAGATCCAGTTACATACGAACGGCCTTTCGCCGGTGTGCCAGCGCAAGTGGGCCCTCAGGTGGGAAGTCTTGCCATAAACCTTCCCACAGCCTTCCATATGGCAAATGTGCTGCTTCTTCTTTGTGGGATCCCCACTGTTCCTGCAACACACACTCGAGTTAGGGGGGAGCTGGACAGGTCTTTTTTTTCGTTTCAGACATAACATGGATTCACTGATTATTCTAGCAAAGCTAAATACATTTGACTGGCCTTTGAGTGTTCTTCTCAGTGCATGTTTTAAGCTCCCTGTTACAATGTGAAGTGCTGGGTGATGAAAGGGTCTGATCTCTCACTTAGGATACATGCTGAACCGTGTTCTGACCATCTGTTAAACCAGTTGTCCCACTATGACATGATGGCCATCATACATTGGATTAATGATAAAAATGTAAACATAGCTTTGTAGTTGCCAGCAGCTGTCCGGAATGGCTATGTATTTAAGCAAATATGTAGTTTAATCTTCCTTAAACACCCCTTTTAAAAAAGAGACAAATCCAGCAATTCTCTGTATAACAACAGGTTTAACCTCTGTATGGTTCCATGTTTCTAATGTATCCGTACCTTCCCTCTCCATCCCTGCAGTTTGGACAAGAGCATGCGACCCGTCGAAGCCTCTTGCTTGGTGGTCCCTCCTGGTCTGAAGAACTCTGTACGGAGCCCAGCTGGTCTGGACTCATTGATGAGCCTGATGCCACGTTGCCAACAGTAACTGTCACCGGAGATGACTGAACTTTGACCCCGTCTTGACCCTGTGGTTGACCTGAAAGTCAATTAAAATGACAAAATATGTAAATATATGAATCCAAGACAGGCACTGTATTGTCCATGGGGCGGTCTGAAGGAAACAAAACACCCTTGAGTACAGTGTGAGACATACATTTGACTGCAGGACATCTTGGTAGTTCAACATTGAATGGTAAGTGTATGTGTAAAACATAGTCTACAACATAACTGGAGATCAGATCAATCATTGGAGCTTTATATTTGCTCACTAACTAATTATGCTTGCTCTACTTTATCACAATGTCATTTTTGGTAATAAATAGATCAGTAATAATTTAGGATCTACACATTCACACAGTTGACCTTGGTGTGCCCTTACCCTGTAGACCAGTAATGGTGAGGGGAACACCCTGCACCTGAACCCCAGCAGCACCCAGCCCTGCGATGCTGACCGTCTGTACCCCAGACCCCGGGTTGATCTGGGCTGCACTCAGTGTCAGGGGAGCTCCGCTTAAGGAGACCAGCCCTCCACTTCCCACCGTCGTCCCACCAGCCACCGGGGCCAGTGTTAGTTGCTGTGGCACGGCTGCCCCGACGCCACCCTGCAGGGAGACACCACCTGGAAGCTGCAGCGTTTGCCAGGTTATCTGCCCAGACGGGGATAGGGTCGGGGTACGAATAAGGACCTGGGCTGGGTTCTGGAAGGCCTGGATGGGCTGCAGGGTTTGTCCCGGGGCCAGCTGGAGGGTCTGAATGTGCTGAGGTTGCTGCTGGCCCTGGGCCTGACCCTGACTCTGAGCCTGGGGCTGCAGCTGGATCTGCTGCACCAACTGGTGCCCCACCTGGCCCACAATCACCTGCTGGATGGTTCCCGCTGAATCTGACTGGTTCTGCAGCCCGTTGGCCTGGTTCTGGCTCTGAGAGTCTGCCTCACTGCTCTGCACTTGTGTGTCAGCTGAACCCCCCTCTGACCCAACAGAAACCATTTGTGTCCCATCAGACACGCTGTCACCTTCAGCTACTGCTGTCGAGCCAGTTGATGCTGTAGCAGGAGCTGCCCCAGACACTGCTGTTGTCACTAGCTGGTTACCATTGGCAACAGAGAATGTGCCATCTGCTGATTGGATAAGCTGCACAGCCCCGCCCCCTCCAACATTATTTATCACAGGCAAAGCCAGGGTCATGCCACCGAGGTTTATGGGTACAGTGGTCATAACAGGAGTCTGGGAGCCCTGCAGAGTCTGCAGCTGCAGTGGAAAAGACTGTGCAGGGCGGATCTGCAGTGGGACCGTCTGATTGGCTGTACTCGACAGGATGGCCTGCTGGTTGGCTGGCTGGAGGACAGCCTGGGTCTGGCTTGGACTCTGGGTCTGGATTAGCTGGACCTGCTCCGGTAGAGCCCCGATGGAAGCTGTCTGAGCTGGGCTGATATGGATCTGCTGTCCATCTGCGGTCTGTAGGTGAGGGATAACCTGATACTGGACCCCACCCCCAGCATTGGGCAGGTTCTGAACCTGGATTATCTGGAACTGCTGTTGTTGCTGATTGGCTGCAACGCTGTTGGTCCCACCTACCGGCTTCACCTGCAAAGGAGCATTAATAGAAATAAGAGGACAAACATTTACATTTGTGATCACACCTGCTGAATCCCTCACCTCCCTTACCTTGCGTCCTCCAGGTGAGCTGTCATTAGCCAAGGTCGTGGCCACTGTCACAGCAACAGGCTGGTTGGTGTTCTCCTTGGCCATGGTGGGTGCTGCTGTAATGATCTGCCAGCCGTTCCCCGTGAACTGAGCTGGGACCAGTTCCAGCTGCTGGGGCACCAGGGTCTGACCTCCTGCTGTATCCACCACTATCTGACCCTGGAGCTGACCTGCCTGCAGCTGGATCTGACCAGCCTGGACCTGGATCTGCTGGGCCCCTGCCTGGGCCTGAGCCCCCTCCGCTCCCCCCTGCCCTCCGATCTTACTGCAGGTGGCCGCTAGCAGAGCCAACGGAGAGGGCTGAGAGGAATCCTAGAGGAGACAGGATAGGAGAGAGGGTGGGGGAGGGATGGAAAGGAGGAGCAAAGAGAGGGACGGTTAAACAGGAGAAACAGGGGATTCAGCACACATAGAGACCTCATGTACATACGCAAACAAGAAAATACAACATGTAAAAAAAAAAAAACCTGAAGGGATGGGTAGGTCCAATTATGAAAATATCATTATGAATTTGAAAGAGTGAAGTTAAAGATTAAAAGAGCGTAGAGTGGGGGAATACATGGTGCAGAAAGAAGAACCACAAAAAGCTGAGAGAAAGAGAGAGAGCTGTCAGTGGAAGTGGGCGGTATTACAGGAAGCAAGTGGGTGGGCGTGTGAGAACCACATTTCTCTTTTCTCAGAACAGTGGAGGAAAATGCCGCCTTCTCTCTCTCTCTCCTCCCTTTCAAAGGAACTAGGTCGCAGGCAAATTTTTAATGCTATACACCTCTCAACACTGCACAGAAACAACCACGATTCTGTAACAAATATAATATTATGGAAAAACTCAGCACCAATGCCCGTTATACATGTCTAACAACAAAATATGCACTTTACAATTGCTGTCAAACTGAAATTAATCCCTAAAATATATACAGCCTAGAAAAACAGCTAAAAATAGAAGTTCCACAGTTGTAGAGTCACATACCAAGGCTGCAGGTCTTCAAAATAAATCCATAAGCAGAATTAAATCATTTTGACCCTAATTCAAATAGACAATTCAAAAGTACTAGTGGTTAGAGTGTGACAGCCATATAAGCCTATTCAAGAAGCTCTGGGCTGGCTCACAGCAGGGCTGCACAGAAGCAGGAAGTGGAAATCACCAGAGAAACGCCCCCAGAGGTGTCTGGCTGGCTGGGAGGGACGGAGTACATTTTTGGCCTACAGGCAAGGCAAAAGTAATGAACTGTAATAAACTCTTATTTCTTTTTCTCGTTGTCTTTTTTTTTTTTTTTACCTGTGATCCAGAACTTTTCCCCTTTTTAGATGCTTTCCCTCCTTCAGTTCCAGATGATTCCTTCTTCGAGTCTGCAAAAAGAGAGTCAAGTGTGAGAATATTTCCAGTTATATCATCACATGAGTATTACTGAATGGTACAAATGGTACAAAGGCCCAGGACAAGGCACAGTCAAGTGGACACCAGGAGGCCTAAATAAAATCTGGTCTTAATGCAGATATGGCAAAACAAAGGTGATCAATAAAGGCAGAGAAGGAACCAGTAACCTCATCATCAATATCAAAGGGGCATGGAGCCTCCTATCTGTCAGAGAGAGGGAGAGAGAGAAGAGGGGTGGAGACGGAGAGGGGGGAGGGTACCTACCACTCATAACGCATTAATATACCGAGAGGGAGAGGGTGTAGTTCACGGTAGAAGGCCGGCCGGGTACACAGGCGGAGGACGGCCTATATGTTCGGCGCTGGGCCGTGGCGGATCTGCCCGTTTGACGAAACCACCCACCGGCCAGGAAGGGCGGTGCCAAGCGCAGGCACAATCAAGCGGCCACAAATAACGGAAATAACGGAGCACACAGTGACCGTCCCCGGCCCGTCGCCCCCCCCGCAACCCCGTCGTATGTCTCTTTTACCGGATAGCCAGTCCATACACGAGTGAAACAGCGCTTGTCAGAATGATATCCACAGAGAAGTTGGCAGTGTGTGACCGTAGAGGCCCACCCACTTCCATTTAAGCATCAGGACAACACCCTCTTCGTTGCTCCTGCCTGTCGCCGCCGTTTCTCTCGCCGCACGACGCGGGGACGCCTCGTCGCCGTCCCTCGTGCACCGAAAACGAACCGTCACAGGTGTTTGTATTTTACGCGTATTCCTTTTTTTTCGTGCACAATTGATTTTTTTAAGGGGGAGATACGGGGAGATAGCTGTGGCTTTTGTGGGCGGACGCGCTCCTCCCACATATTCAGATTGGACGACGGGGCTCGGCGTGCGAGGGTCGAGATGGGAGTTGTATTTTGGTGAGGCCTCGCCTTCTCGAACTGGATTGGGCGGTCGGGACTACAACTCCCATGATGCTCCGGCGCGGGTTGGAGCGGCGCTGTTGGTAGTCATGTTGGTGTGAGAGCGAGAGGGAAGGGCGGTGACTTCAATGTTGTGGGGGGTTGGGCGAACGGGAAAGGGAGGCGTGTGTGTGCGCGTGTGTGTTTGTTTCCACTTTGTGTACTCTGTGGTGTCACAGGGTGACAGTCCAGAGAAGAAAAAAAGAGAAACAAGAAGAGAAGACAAAGCAATGTGGAACTAAAGTATAATTAAATTTGAATAACTGTTAAGACACTCCATAAAACAATTTTTAAAAAGTAAATAAGGTAACTGTGTTGCCTCTGTGCTGAATGCATGTATTTGTCTCTTGTAAAAGTCAGTACCTGTTTCACTTGTTCATATTACCATGAAGCAATTGATAGTTATTATTGGCTAACAGATATATTTACTTTATTAAGATAATAAATAATTCATTAGTTGATTAATTGATTATGTTTTTAATGCCTCTTTATCAAGGACATGCCAAATGTTTGCTGCTTCTAGCTACCCAAATGTAATGATGTGCTGCTTTTTCTATGTTTCATTGTAAAATAATTGAATATCTTTGAACCAAAAAGTCAAAAAAAGAAGACATCCTCAAAACAAACTGTTTTTGCATATGGATTAAAGCATAACTTATTAGTCAATTTATTTGTTAGTCAATAAGTAGAAAATTTGAACGATTTTGAAAATTTTTTTAAAACTTGCACAAAAAAAAGTAGTAATTCCAACGTTTTAAATGTCTATTATTTATTTGTAGTCTCTTTCTTCTATTAAAGTAGACAAACTACCTTGGGTTTTAGACATTTGCTGGACAAAAAGATGTATTATTAAAAAACTGTGTTGGGCTACTTTCACTACTGTCTGTAATATTATAGCTTTAAAACTAAGCAGAATAATGGAAACAATAATCGGAAGTTAATTGATAATAAAAAACACTCATTGTTTGCAGGCCTTTGCTTGCTCTTGACATACTGACATTGCTACAGTCTTAACAGATTCCACTCAGACTTGTTTTCTACCAAAAATTCAACCCTTTTAGTTTCATGTGGGAAGGACATTAACTTCACACAATGATATTTGGTAATAAGACTTTGCTACAACTGCTCAGTAAACGCATTTGGAAAGGATTCAGGCTGAGCGATGAATCATGGGTATTTAGCAGGAGAAAAGCTTGAGAGAACATAACTGAGAAAAGTCATTTGTTGCAGCAGCAGCAATCATACAGAGAAGTTTCTTGTTTCTGTACTAGTCTGGAACAGAAGTCAAGCCTCCCACCCACGCACCAAAACCTCTTTTAATCTTCTAAAGGGAAATTGTGTGTTAAATTCATGCCGGCAAACGAAGCTACATGTTGTTGTTGTAGGCCTGTATGGTCGTAGGCAAGTGTCTACTCCTGCCTGGTAAACTCTCTCCTATAAAGAAATCCTCCCTGAGCCAGGAGTGACTTCAGCCAAGTGGAGTCACAGCCCCGGTTCGCCGAGCAGAAAACATCATTAGTGGGCAGCCAACTGAGGATATGACCCTGACACACAAGGGAAATATTAAGGCTTATAGGCTGTCAGCCAAAGTGGTATTCTGTCTTTCTAGGATGCACCAAGTCACACTTACACCAATTCAGGTGGAAAGTAAAAGTTATTCAGGTATTTTATCATGCTAGAACACTTCTTAATATGACTTTATGAGTTTAAAATATGACATTAGAAAGAGGAAATAACTCTGTGGAACATGGCTACTCCAGTGGTTTCTTCATGTTTTTATTTTTTGGTTGTGAGAATGCTACTACTCTTTATATGTTCTAACATCTAAACCACACACACAAACACATTCAAACACCTGGGGTGGCCCAAAAACATACATACAGGCCTACACACACATGCACTGTAATTACTGCGGAAGCCAAGTGCCTTGTTCCCGCCCCCTGGGCCACTTGGCAAGGCGTTGCTAGGCAACGGGGTCTGGTCTAAGAAGGGTTGTTGTCTCTGTGTGAGTGTGTGTGTGTGTGTGTGTGTGCGTGTGTGTGAGCATGTATGGTGGTGGTGATGGAAGGGGGTGTGGTGGAGAGTTGGCCTCCATCTAGACATACACTCAGCTCCAATTGTCATTCTTATAGTACTGCATATTGGAGTGAGGAAATTATTTACAACAGCATTATTCCTCTATGAAGTGGTACTTAAACTTTATTGATCCTCCCAAAAAAATGTCCTGAGGGGGATCTTTAATTTTAACATGAATTTGGGATCAGTGTGGCGAAAATATGTACTGGCAATAATTGAATTTTCCTGAGTATTCCTTCAATATGAGGGAAGTGATAGCAGTTAAAATACTTGTTTTCCTGCTGCTGCCACTAGATAGCGCCATACACCAGATGGAGCTTCATAGTTCCTCACTCAAACTGTTTATTCACACCTGCACCCTTCTCAGTGGTTAAAGAAATGTTTAGTTATAAAATACGAGACTTAAAATTTACCTGGAATTTTAAAGTAAAAGCTCAGAGCATGAAACAAGTATCCTTTTGTTATGTATTTTATATTCTAGGATTACTAGAACCAATTAAACGGAAGCAGCATCTTACTATTGTAGCTAAACCTGGTAAAAGTAAATTGTTACTGCTATATACTTTTTAATCTACAACAGTCGATCATATTTTATAGCAGACTGTTGATTTTGTAGTTAAGTCTTAGTTCTTAGAGTAATTTTAAGTGTCAGTGTTCTCCTCTGCAGTGCACTATGAAGAAGCATAAAATGAAAGAACTCAAGTTAAGTACAAGAACATCAAAATTTTACGTGTGTACTTGGGTTAATGTGATTTTAGTCAATTTTCCCAATGATCTTTTTTCATCTTTCAAATCAAAATAATATTTAAATTAACATCTCATAACTATGTGTAAGCTCACCTCCTCTTCTCTGCCTTTATGGCTGTAATTTGCTTAGCAATGTAATGCCATTAGAACAGAATACTAAGTACCTATAAATATTATACTACATTTACTTCAAAAGACCATAGTAGGTTTGAAAATATATATAAATGAAACAACTACTGCACTAGCACAAAACAACAACTACAACTTAGAATGAAAAAACGATCGGATGTCAAGCTTTAAAAACATGCAGAGCGGATATGTGCATAACAACAGAAATAAGAATTGGGGTATTTCAGATGTTTTGAGCCCACAGGTAAAATCACATTACTAGATTTTAGCAAAAAGGCAGCTTTCCTTGACATCTTTAAAACTATGTTCTCAGTTTTTTACATGCAAAGTCCAAATGAGAGCAGAACAAAATTGCTTGGATTTGACTGTGAAAGTTAAATTTCACCCTGATGTTAGGTAACAGCTGACATGTAGCAAATTTCAAAAAGATCATTTAGATGAGCTGATGTAGTTTTGCATGTTTTAAAACCTTGACATGAAGATTGATCAAAGGTTGAATATGTTTTATGACCAGCCAATATTTTTTTGTTAATAACGTTCTTTTCAGCCAAAGCCAAAGTTGTAAAAAGAGAAAGGATTTGCAAGTAATTATCCAGACACAAACACTGCATTTCAGACATAATTGTGCCCTCTCTAAGACGGAACTGAGCATCATTTCAAACCAGTCTGATGGATTTGATATTCAGCTTGGAGGTTAGTGCATTGATTACCAACACAAGGGTGTGTGTGTGTGTGTGTGTGTTTGCACAGGAATGCAAGGTTGAAACGGTGCATCTATGCAAGAGCTTGCTGGCATGTATGACTCAGTGCATGCTTGCGTGCAGCTATGTGTTTTTTGTTTTTTTTTTGCATGATATCCCAGAGGTTTCTACACACACGTATGAGTAGGTGTGCATTTGTCACACGCAGGTTAGGCGTCAGGATGTCTCAGTTTCTTAAAGGTTAGGTTGTAAAGACGGAGAGATTTATGACTTCTACTGTGAGTTAATGTTTTGGCAGATGCCTCTGTTCATACCATCTGTATGTGTGCATGTGTGTGTGTGTGTTTTTTTACTATATACACAGGGTCTGAAGACTGAGAGCAAGCAATCTATACTTGTGGTGTCCAGCAGCTTTATGGGTACCAAAATGCTGACCCCCAATAGTTTAAATGGCCTTTTGAGGGTCAAGACTTGGTTTTGTTATATTTAATTGTTACATTTTTTTAGGGTTGGGTTCAGGCATTCAGTTGTAATTGTGAAGGTTAGTATAAGGGGCCAGGAAAGTGATTTTGTCGATGTAAGGTCCCCACAAAGATAGCTATACAAGGACATGTGGGTGTAAACCTGGAGAACTTGTTGACAAGTAATAACACACATGTCTCACATAACTTCTGTAGAACAAGCTTCTATCTATCTATCTATCTATCTATCTATCTATCTATCTATCTATCTATCTATCTATCTATCTATCTATCTATC
>JAQNCA010000008.1:12308547-12330326 GCA_029783725.1 Acanthurus tractus
TCTATCTATCTATCTATCTATCTATCTATCTATCTATCTATCTATCTATCTATCTATCTATCTATCTATCTATCTCTGGAGATACACAGACAGACAAACATATGGACAGATAGATAAGCACACAGTCATTCTGTACTCATCCTCAGGTGCCTGTATATGTGTACGAGAATGATGAGTGATGTCACTGCTATGCTGTGACCTGTCATCACTGAAATTACATCACTGCACATGCACACACTTTTATTTATGAACATGGTAACTCGACGAGATGGGTTGTGTGATTATGATATTTTTAAAGATGAAACATCACATTGCACTGGACTGGATGTGCATAGAGCTCTGTGAAAGCTGGCATCATCTAACTCTACTGACAGTTGAGTGATTGATGCTTCCTGGTCGTCTGGCTCAAGTGGAAAACAACCAGTGTGTCTCAGTGGGCACTGTGCCAGATGAGGGTGTGGGTGGGACATGCGTCTAACCCACAAGGAGGAACACCTCTGTCAAGGTGATGTTGTTTTCCTTCTGTCTGGAATTTTTTTCCGGCACACATGCTTCAGTATGATTTCACCGAGCAGAGCGATTCACTTGTTTTTGTTCAGAAAAGCCAGCTGAAAGGTGATAGTTCTTATAGTGTCATTTCTAAACCTTTCTGTCCTGAAGCAAAACCAAATCCTCTTGCTATCACAATTTATTATTTGGTACATTTCTCATTAACTTGGGTTTACATCTGCCCTCATAAACAAATCAAAATACTGTGCATGTTTTTAAAATATCCTAAGAAATCTATTTAAGACTTCTATTTTTAAAGACCTGAAGTGAAACTGTTCAGTGAATTCACAAGAAAGTCAGAAGTCTATAAGAGAAAAATTTGAGACACATAGTTTTCTGTGACACTTCAGAAATGTGGATGCAATTGGTTGGGTTCCAACAAATAAAAGAAAATTATTTTTCAGTTTGAACTCTAGTAAGTACTTTTTCCATTCTGTTAAAATCAGTATTAAGCTTAAGTTTAGTGCTTCTGGTGACAGCTGCTAATTTAAGAGAAGCAGTAATATCACTTAAAGTTAAAAGAAATACAAAAAAACTGCCTCAGCTTAGGTGCTTTAATATAAGAAGACTGCCTTTTCATCATTTTAAAAAGCTATATTTAATTGAATTTATTAAGGCTGAGGTAAAGTTAGGCTAGTTAAAGCTAAGAGTAAGGTTAAGGTTAGGCATGAAGTGGTAATTTTTAGGAATAGAGTAAGTCTTCAGGAAAGTCAATGGAATATCTACTTCTGAAGTGATGACAATACCACAGTGTTTGTGAGGGGTGTGTCAATCTCCACTCAGATGTGTATTAGAAGTAAATTAACTGGAATGCCATTGTGCAGACCAGAGAGCCAACTATTGCCGTCGGCGACTAAACAGCTGATCAGAGGCAAGATAGTGTTGCATCACAGAAAACTGAGAATCAACTTAGACTATACATGAAACTTTTTAGGATCCCCCAGGAGGAAAAACTTCAAGCATCCTGCTAAGTTTGTTAATTACAACAACCAATATATCCCATTTAAACATATCAAAATCAATGCAGTATCTGTCTTACAGACACTAAGGACAGAGTGGAGGCTTATAGTCTGTCTATGCAAACTGAGCAATGTGTGTATTGCATTCAGATAAGATGTCCTTTTGTCCTCTTTCTGCCGCAAGCTATGATGTTGATCAAATAATCAGTGAATCAGCGCTGTCTACAGGGATTGAAAGTTGTACTCACGAACGGCAGTTTGCACTAATGGAGGCTTTTTAAAATTTAAAAATTTGAGATCACATGTCCAGGTGTTCAGGTTTAAGTTATCAGACATTTTCTGAAATCACAAAACTCTCTTAATAAAGTTTTTCAATAACTGAAGTGTTTGTGTCCTTTACTGTTCATGACACACTCTGTTCAGACATAAATTAACCATCCTCTACAACTGCCTCATCCTTAAGAAAGCAGTTTTGAACCCTGTCCTCTAGAACAACTATGAACAGTGCTCTATGTGACAACATGTACAAGGTTGTGCCCCATCAGTAGGCCTGCTTTGGCTTCTCTTTGTTCCAAAACAAAAACACAAATACTTGCAGTATTTTCTGCCATTTTGTGGACCGAAACATAAATCAATAATTTCCCACTATAGTAACTGTAGCCTTCCCATCCATACTTAAATAACTGCACATTTTCTGTAATTAAAGTGTAATATGGCACTAATTATTGCGGAATCTCTTATTATTGACGTATAGTCATTTACCACCAGCCGATAAAGTCTTTGAATGACATTCATAGGTCACTTATATGTTGAACTGCTGCTTTTTACTAGTGTGCGTGCAAACACAACTCAGATGACTTCAGGTATGTAAAGGTGTTTACTGATCTGTGTACAACCGTTTGTTCCAACAGTGAATACAAGAGTGGAGTGTAATTACAAGTCCTGGTGTGACACGAAAGACGCCTTCAACCTCTGACTCTGAATGACCAGAATGTGCAGAATGTCTCTGTTGATCACCACTGAGGTATTTATTAGTTACATGCTCTCAGTAAAATGTACACTTGTCTTCATTTATTCAGTCTGGGCCCCCATGTGCATGTGCATAATTATTAAAAATTATGCACATCTGTGTGTTCATACAGCAGATAAAGAACCTTTCCCTCCTTGTCCACACAAACACCCACATGCACTTATAACACTGATGATTTTTTTTCACCCCTTTCTGAGGGCAGGGGTTAAAATATGTTTAGAAAAAAGGCATCAGCTCCATTTACGCAATTGTGTTTTTCTTTTTTAGGGCACAAATTTGTGTAATTCATTTATTGGAAACACCTTCAAGGGTATTTTATTATTTTTTTTTACAATAGAGAGGTACCCCAAAGGGCACTTTATCACATTTTTACAAAAATAAGGAACACTGATAGCACTGATCACATTTATTCTACTGGAAGGGCATCTCACAGGGCATTTTATTACAGTAGGGGCATCACATTCTCTTGCCAATCAGGCTACCTGGACATCCCTTAATCATGTTTTATCTACGATAGGGACATCTAACAGTACTTTTTTTTAGTATGGAGTGATAGTAACCAAAAGTACATTAAAAGTGAACTTAAAATGGAAGTTCATATTAAGTCTAACAAAGAGGATGGACAAACCACTATGTCTCATAAAAGTTTATATCAGGGCATGTAAAAAAATAGATCCACTAATGTATTTGCATCAAAAGAAGAGAAGAGTCAACCTACGGTCAGCCTCAAAAGGTATATGACCCCAGAGGTTCAAAGGTCACGACAAAGAGCTCCTCAAGACAGAAGCTGAGATGCTCTGAGATGTAGCATCATTATGGGACAGATAGAAGCAAAACCCTGAACTAAGACTGAACTCGGAGTTAAAGGCCTCATAAATCAAGCTTTAAGCTCAAGTTAAAATGTAGCTGAAAATTTGTAATGATTCATGTTTCTTACAAAAAAGTGAGTTAAGTGACATCAATCAAATGAGAAATTTCCAAAATCAATTTCCTTCAGTTAGCTGGATTTTGCGCTAATCAAAAGGTTCCTAGTGTTGCATTTTTAAGTTCAAGACATGAAAACCTTTCCCCTTTGTTCATAAGGCCGGGTGTGCACACCTGTTATAGAGAAATCCATTCAAAAATGAAATGTTCTCTGGATAATCTCAGTTGTTTCACCGCCATAATTCCCTAACCCATGAGCAGCGAAACTCAAAGATGCAGAATTAAGTTGAATTTAGAGACTATTAAAGAGGACGGGACCCATGCTGGGCTTTCAGACAGTGAGCAAGCATGTGTTTAAACAGTCTCTTTGAAGCTAAATGTGAAATGATTAAGTCCGCTTAGAAGTCAGTGTGGCTCTTCAGTGTGTGTTTGTGTGCAACTCTTTGAAGATGGTACTCTTGCTTGAGTTCAGGAAGACCTTTACAGCAGTGCTAAGTGGAGGGTGCAGCACACCATAAAGATCCAAGATAAGTGTGTAAACCTGTATGTGTGTACTCCAGTACAGGACCTGACATGACTTGCGGGCCTGGTAGAGCTGACGCCAACTCCTTGTTCCTGGCTGTCTGTGTATGTCCTGAATGACAGCCCAGAGGCAGTGCATGTGTGTGTGGTTAGGTGGGAAAAGAAGTGTTTCATGTTTGACGGGAACCATCAATAAAACAGCAGCTATGAAATCACCTCAAAACCACCTGAACCTAGCCTGAGAAAGTGTAGGAATGTGTGTAAAAGTGTGTGTGTGAGGAAGTGTGTGTAAGAGGAAGAGAGGATGTGTATTGACCTGGGTTCTTTTCTCTAATCTGTTTCGCGCCTCCATCTACCCTAACCTGATTGATGACCACGTAAAGCTGGATTTTGTGTTTGTGTGTGCGTGTGTGCGCGTGTGTGTTTGTGTGTGTGTGTGCAAAGATGTTGAGAGTTTAAGTATTTCATTGTCACGTGCAAAGATGATATGTCTGATTTAAGCTTGCTAGACATTTGCACACATTTTGAGCCAAATATGGGGGTGTTTTGCATTTCTTTGTGGAATAAATTAACTTAACAATTTGTTGCACGGCAATTAGCATGAAAAAGCAAGCAGCTTTTTTCCAGTCAATTTAACATCAAGCCATCTCTCAGTGCTTTTCTTAACCCCCTCTCTTCTCCTGCTCCTTCAGCCCCCGAATTTTATGGCAGGCATTGTGGCGAGGTGAAGCGCAATGAGTAGGAGGAGCACTAGTTAACCAGAAAACATAGCATGAATTTTGTGTGTGTGTGTGTGTGTTTGTGTGCCTGTGTGTGTGTGAGTGTGGTTGTAATTATCTATCTGCATGCAGATGCATGTGCACGGCTGTGTGTTGTTGCATGGATTTGTGCCTAAAAGTGCTTTGGTTCTCATTGAATAACCCACTATAGCCTTCCTCAAAGACAACACATTAAAAAGTATTTACCCATAGCTGAGTCGAAAAGATATGTAAACTCTTTTAAATGTTTGAAATCAAATTCTCTTTGGAGTAAACAAACAAACAAAGAAACAAAATTTTCAGTGACATGACATATAATATCAGATAAGACAGTCTATTGATTTCACACAGGGAATTAAGTACAAAAAAGGATGAATATACAATTTTATGTTATATATTTAAAAGCAGTAGCATTGTCAGTAGAAAAGCCGTAAAGTAGCTGTAGATTGTGTCTTTAGTGAAACATTAAAGTCCATTGCACAGGATTTAGAGGACATTTTGGCAGATATTAAATTTATTGTCCAATTTATTTTTCAGTATTTTATAATTGCTTCAAAATAAAAGTGATTTAGACATATGACAGTGAAGCGCTGGCTGACAATTAGTGGCATTAACCTTTAAAAATCACACTCAGACACGCAAACATAAACTTAGAGACACACACTGTTGGCTGCTGTGGCTTGTTGTGTTTGGGGCAGTGAAGGAGAATGGACCCCACAAACAGAAACTCCAGTGGGGATGAGAAGGAGCATTACTTGCCTCACAAAAACAGATGGAGCACAAGCCAATAACATACATAAGCAAACAGACAAAGATATACACCCACACACACACACACAAATACACACTGAGGATGACCTAGACCCCCCACGCTGAGGTAGCAGTGATCAGATGTATCAAGTCCATCCATCAACACTGAAAGTGAAAAATGACGTCTGGAAGTGTATGATTATGCTCCTGGGCTTCGAGGCATCAATCAACAGACAAACACACACTCACACTCACACAAATTCGACCACACATTAAACACAGACAAGACACAGAACTTGAAAAATGAACAAGAGTAAATTAATCTCCTTGTCTGAGAAATGTTTGTGTGTGTGTGTGTCTTTGTGTGTGTGTGTGTGTGGGTGAAGAGCAGAAAGAGGGATGAACAGTGTTATTTGTGAAGAGATCACGGTCAGAGCAGGATTTAATCAAGGAGAGAGTGAGAGTCTTGTGCACGGGAGTGTAAGAGTGAGAGGTTTATCTGAGTGCTCTCCACTGGTTGATGCTGAAGAACATCACCAGCTCCGGTCTAGGAAAGAAAATCGTGCAGAAGCTTTAAAAGAGATTAGAGAGATCAAAACATGCGTGACATGTGCAAGATCACCAGTCTTTCAGTTCTTATGTCTTCATCCTCCGCTCCTCATCTTCTTCATCTCTCCCTCTCATCACACTTCCTCCCTGGTGAGCCAAACATGGTGCTATCGGAGTGTGTGTAATTCAGAAATGGCAATGTACCATCTGTATGTGTGCGTCGGATGTGTCTGAATTTGTGTGTCACAGCCAGCTGTGGCAAGTAGACCATAATAACAGACTTTAGATGCCACATGTGCTCCTATTTAACATGCAAACCCCTTCAACAATCACCCAGTGCTACCTGATCCTCCGTCCAGCCGAATCATGTAAGAGAACTCATTTAAGCTGAAAGAAAAAGCAAGTGAACTGTGCAGTGTATACCCAAAGTGGGATGTTCATTTTGACACAAGAAAACAATCATTCCTTCATTTTAAAGTCATTCATTATGCATGAATCATTGGTAAATCAGTCCGTATTGTCATTTTTACCCATCTACAGCTGAGCAGATTGATGCTACTCTCATGCTTGTCTGCTGAACATAATTATAAAGCTACAACTAGCAAAAGCTTAACATAGCTTAGCATGCTAACCTGAAAACAGGGATGTCAGGGATGCTAGCCCAATTCTATGTCTGTTATTTTATTAGAGAAAAAGAACAACAACAACAAAATAAAACAACAATTGTGTTTTCGCTGGGCATTATGAGTTACAACACTTAAATAACATCCTGGTGTCTCTGCTGGTTGCAAGGCAACCTGATGGTGATGAACAGACTCAAGGAAGCGACATAAGACATGCATGGTGCCCAACAGCATTGCAGGTGTGTTTTAGCCTCACTTTGAAGGAGCCAAACAGTGTCGCATGGGTAACATATTTGCACTTGTTTTTGAAGTTACATCATCTGCAGTCATCATGCTTTTCTTTGTTCAGCCACAGCATGCTCTACCTGAAACTCCAGCAGATGCCAAATCTTTACACAGGTGAGTTAGAAAGTAGGTCTGTTGTTTTAGCTCCACCTACACTCTCTGGCAGGCCAACCACCGCAACGTGATGTTGATGAGAGTACATGCCCTACACAGTTTGCTGCTGGTGATTTTGTTAGGCCTTCCATCAGTGGACCATAGGCTCATTCACTATTGTTACCTGCTTTTGGCAAAAGACAATGACATTTATTAGAATAAACATTTTGGAGATTATTACTTTAATTTGTGATCAAGTATGCAAGTACTTTTATATGGGACTCATTGTTCCTTTCGGTTGAGTTTAAATTCTCCATTAGCAGAAACTTGCTTGAGTGGATGTGACATGTATCATCTCACATCCAAGTCTGTAAAAGTGTAATTATTGCCAGTATTGCACAATAATTGCATGTTAATGCAATTGGAAAAAAAAGATAAGAAATTTTATGGTTTGGTTTGTATTTAAATAAATACATGTATATTTTTAAAATTGAATCCATTAGATTTGCGAAAAACATCTCTGGTATCATATAACTATATTGCACATGTGTTATCTGGCATACAGGACCAAAAAATATGCTGATATGAAGTATAAATGTGTGTGTTGTCTTGTCAGGGCTGTTGTTATGGTCAGCTGAGAACATAAGGAAGATGGTGTAAGAGTAAAAATATAAGGAGAAATATGAGAAGGAGAAAGAGAAATGTGAAGGGACAAAAAAAAATCTGCAATTGAAACCTGTCATCATGTAAAATATTTAATTTTGGCAGGTGACAGAATAGACATTGCAATGACAGCAGGTAGGTTTACTCTAAATTTTAAAAAAGAGTCCTTATTCATGTTCTCTTCTCCTACTTGTATTTATTTCCCAGATAAAAGCAGAATATTCCTTATTTTGGTGAAAATCTCGTGGCAACAGCAGAGAGACAACGTACCAGGAGGCGACCATGGTAAGTCAACAAGGTGCAGCATCAGTGCATGGAGCTAAAAGCTAGCATTAAAGCTATTGATCTGCAATCAACACTCATGAAATGTCTGAGATAAAGCAACCTCATAAACGTCAACAGCATTTGCAGAAATCAATCAGGACTCCTCCTTTAGACGCATCTCATTAATATCTTGGCGAGTAGAAAGGCTGCTTAGTGTAAATCAGAAAATTTTATTGTCAGTAGTTAAGAGGGATGAGAAAAAAGTTGATGGAGGAGCAGAGAAACTCATAACGCAAGCAGCTTTGGTGAGGACGCCTGTTAAAAAGATACCACTTTGCAGTGTTTGTGTGTGTGTGAGGGAGAGACAGAACTCAGCTTTTCATTCACTCCGGTTACTAATCACAGTCTCTTTCTCTCTCACCCTGCATAATTTCCCCCCTCGCCTTTATAAATCTTTCTTCTCTCCCCACCTCTTCCTCTCTTTCTGAGGGCAGAGACAGCAGATGTGTTGACAGGTTAAATGACCTCTGTGATGTATGACTTAACAAACCCCACGCATCCATCAACCCTAACCTAACTCTGTGTGTGTGTGTGTGTGTGTGTGGAACAAAGACAGAGATGCTCCTCATAAAGTGCAATTTCATTTCACCTTCAGCCCAAACTTGTGCCCGACAAACACTCAGCAGAGGCCCCTCCTCACCCATGAATCCACCCCCTCATTTCATGAATGAGTGTGTGACAGTGTGTATGTATGATGTGATGTATACATGAATGTGAATGAAGCGCCTCAACTGAGGATTCCCTCAGTCTGCTGCATAGATATACTGATGAGAGATGCCTTTGCTGACCCCTTCATGTGTGTGACACACACAAACATGCAAACACACACACACAAATGCAAAATGTAGTGGACTTTCATAGAATTTAAGAGAGATTAGTGAAACAGCTCTCCTGGAAGTGAAGCTAAATGTTTTTATGCCAAAACCACAAAGAATCCATGAGACAAAATTGAACCAAGCACATTTTACAAAAACTATACAAATGTATATGTTTGTGGTACTTTTTTGGATACTTTCTATGTCTTTTTCACAATACTTCAGAGCAAATATTATACTTTTTACTTCATTTACCTGACAGCTTTAGTCACCAGTTACTGTGATTGTTATAAACATATGAAGAACTTTAAAAATCAGATGCTTAATAACAGATCAAACTAGACAATGGTAAATACAAGTACAGCTGAACCATTCAGTCATTTTACAAAAAATACTTGACAACTTTTTTTAATTGTGTACGTGATTTATTTTTTTAATTCAATCAATTATTCATTCATAGCATCAGTGGATTAATCCATAGTAAAAATAATCATAAGTTGAAGTCCTTTACAAAATTGTTCAAAATGATCTCCACCGCAGTCAGCTAAACAGTAAAGTCTTGCTTTTTATATGAATCCATCAGTGATAATATTCAACTGATTTGACATATGGCATTCATTTACACCTTTACTTTTAATAGTTTACTTTTAATATTTTAAGTATATTTTCCAGGCTATAGTTATACAGTTTGAGTTAAGTAACTATTTCGATGCAGGACTTGCAACACAGTATTTTTACGATGTACTTTTGGTATTTTTCTTAAGTAAAAGATTTATGCTTCCTCTACAACTGTCTTTCAAATGTTTGTCTTAAAGGGAATGACAACATGCAAATGAAGATTATATGATATGATGAGATGTGCAGTAAAACTTGCTGGACAGTGTGGACAAGACTCATATAGCATAAATATACGGAGAGTGCTTGTTAGCATGAGACGGAGAGGGGTTATAGTACTTATTAGAAGTCCCTTATGTGAAAGTTTTTCATCACAAAAACTTGAACACGTTTTCCCTGCTCGACTGCCACGGTCGTCCATCAGCACTGTGCTGACAGACGGCGGACGTGCCCTCTCCACGCAGTAATTACAGGAAGCCAAGGAGGAGCTGCTTCAGGCACATCCTGGCACATGGCTCACCTGGATGACTTCTTCCCTCACAGCTTCTTTTAGTGGTTCGAGTTTAAAGGACATCAAAAGACAAATTCTGCTCAGTCAGTTCGAGAATCTCCTTGAATGGTTAATAAAACATCAACAAAATACATTTTCCTCTGCTCCTGTCTAAACTCACGATACTCGTGATATTTGTATTTTATATTTACATTTTTATATTAGGCTAATAAGTTTCTAAACATTAAAATTACACAGCTTAGTTTGAGAACTTTATGTTATTAAACTAGCTAGTTATGAAATTTTCATGCGCAAGGGCCAATCACATACAATAGAAGCATACAACAAATACTAAACCACAGCTTAATTATACAATGTAAATAAACATTTAGACAACAAAGCAACATACCATATTTTGACAGTTGGAACTGGTGGCTGCTTGCCCACTAGCCAGAATCAGGTTTCTGCCTGCTATAAGGAAGTTTTTACTTGCCACTGTTGCCAGGTTCTTGCTCAAGCACATGGGTATTGTTGGTTCTCTTAATTATAGAGTTTGGTCTAGACCTGCTATACATGAAAAGTGTCTTGAGACCATTTTGTTGTGATTTGGTGAAATATAAATAAAACTGATGTGATTTTACATCTGTAAATTTATAAAACATAAAGATACAGATGTTATCAGATATAAAGATGCAGGTTTACTGAACAAAATTGACATGATAATACCGCAGGTTACTTAAAAAATTCACCTGATGGGAAAATTTTAATTACTGAAATATATTTTTCTGATTTATCCGTGGAACACAGTGAGTACAAGCCAACAAGTTTGTGAGCTAAAAGGTTTGTTTTCTTATGTTTTATTCATTGACTTTGTCCAGACAATTCTGCATTGTGCTAAATAACTTAAGCTAACGTTAGCCCGCCAGGCTGCATGATGATTAATGTCAACTGCTGACAGAACATTTTTTATGGCTTAGAGGTGCTGACAAAGAAAGGCTAATGTTAATGAATGAACAGCAAATGCTACTCAAAACAGTTTGTCAGGTCGTGAAGCTGCGGTTAAGGTTTATAAGTTTGATGAGCAGAGTCAAAGCTGCAGGCAAGCAACAGAGGGGTGAGTGGAGGTGAAGGCAGGGAATTTAAGGCAAAAAAGTAAAGGTGAAACATAAAGGCAAAGGTGTACAGGTACATATAAAATAATCTACGGCACTGAGGGCGTTTTTCATGGAAAAAAAGTCTTCTAAATAAGTACTTTTAATGAGCACATATGTGTTGAAGGCATTTAATCGATCAGAGGAACTTTAACTTGAACTTTTGTAACAAGTTGTGCTTTTGCAAAGATCCTATAACAAAGATTAGCGACCCCATAAGTATGCATCTTCACACCATCCATCTTGAAGAGTCAAAAAAAAAGCAAGTCAACTGGACTGTGTTGAGTTTTTTTTTTCCCAAAAAACTCAACACAGTCCAGTTGACTTGCTTTTTTTTGACTCTTCAAGATAAACATGACCTGGATGAATGAGAATCTGCACGGATTCACACCATCCAGTAACATCACTGTCACAAATGCACCCCAACTTTGCCAAATCTTTAACCTGCTTTTCTAAAATTCTTTTGTACAAATTGTTAGGCGTCCCCCCGGTTGTGATAAATATTTTTTGTGTCGTGTTTAGCAGCTTGTCTTTTGACTCTCTGATTCTCCTACTAATTGTCTCAGCAGGGCAGATGACCAAGATGGCTGCCCTGCCCTCTGGATCACTGGGACTATACTCCATCAACAAAAGAGTAGTTGAGGAAAACACCAAGGAGAAATAAAATACTTCACCCAACCCTCTCCCAGAGAAGTGCCAGATCTTTATTTCACTCCTTTCTCTCTGCTTTTTCTGTTTCAGTGCCCACAAAGTAAATGGAAAGCACACGACAATCTTTTTTTGTTGACGTTCGATGGCGCGTGATAATGTGGTCATTATCATCGCTAAAGGAACAGGTTGAGGCTCAGACAGGGTTTCACTGGGGGCCTTTAAAGCACATGCAAACACATACACACACACACACACACACACACACTTTCAGTGTGGGAAAAGAATGCATCTAAAGGGGGACAGCTGTTTGGGTGGCTCGTGAAGATGGCAAGATGGCCTACTGTAAACTCCACCTGTGCATGCGGCCATGCCTGAGGCTGTGGGGTGGGGGGGCAGAGGCCAGCAGCGTGGGACCCTGTGATTTTATACCATCCACTGGAAGGTGTGAACTAGTGTGTGAGACCTCCCACAATAACGCCCAGAATTACAGATTTATAATAAACTACATTTAGATGTGATTTTGTCTAAATAAATTCTAATGAGTTACTTTTATTTACTTTTAATAACTGTATTTACAATTAATATTCAGAGATAAAACAGAGGAAAAAAGTCCATTCACACATTCATTTTAAAAAGTGGAAAAATTGGTCCCAAAATGAGAAATTTTCCTTTTATACTAGCCAGTGAAAGCAGACTAATATTGAATAATATTTATGACTTTACCCACCTTTATGCATTTTGAAATTAATCTCCTAAAATTTTAAAAAATCTCTTTGATAAAGGGAACTGTTTGTCTTTGCATAGCTTCACTTAAATTAATCTTGTGCACTATCAATCATTTGTGTAAATGCTGGGTTGGTGTGTGGTGTATCTGGTGCTGAGTGGATGAATGTGATTAACTTTTCTGTCTATGTGGGTCCAGCAGACTTTATTCGGGCTGTTCATAGAACAAGAGAGATGAAGAAAGGGCAGAGAAGCCGTTAATACCAAACCAATGAAGGAAATGGATTAAATCCTCCTGTTTTATTAAATTTGAAATTTAAATGAAATGCTCCCTCTGTGGCTTGCTCATATATTAAGGAGCTGAGGATCATTCTGGATTATTTCCAGGGTGTACTTCATCACATCGGTTAACCAGCCATGATTTAAGAGTAGGATTACCTATTTAGGCTACCTGTTCATATCTCTCATATTGTAGTGTACAGTCTGAGTCAGACGTGCATTTAAATGGTTTAGACTAAAGTGGTTAAAACACAAGAGGTTTTCTTTTAAAAGCCAACATTTGTTTTGTGTTGAATGAGATGAAATTGTGAAGGCAGTGGTGGTGTCCTCCCTTCCCTCCCCCAGGGCTGACTGGAAACGCCCCAGGGACAGGATGGGACGGACCGGTCCAGCCTCTCATTCATCAGCCTCTCCCTCGGCATGGCTTCACTACGTCAGTAAAAAACAACAACAGGATGTGTAACTTAAACAAAGGTTTTTTGCATGACACATCAGGCCAGGTGGACCGAAACTTTTTCCTTAAAAACATAAAAAACTTAAGCTTTTAATATTACCCTCTATCAGAAAAATGCTGTTGCTTTGTTTCTTAGATGATATCTTTTCTATTATTGGATATTTGAACATTTTTTCACACAAGTTTAAATTAAATTCATCTCCACAGTGGACTGGATCTTTATGGACCCCTGAGGGTCCTTGCATTTTTCTTAATTTTCCTGGTTCATTGAGAAACCATGTGCTGTTTGAGCTGTGTAACCTTAATAAAATGTGATAAACCTACTAGTATAAATGAATAATAATTGATGCCTAATCGTAAAATTGCTCCCTGTTTTATAAAACAAATGGAAACATTCACATGCTAAGCAACATAACTGTTTAAGAGGCTGCTATTGCTACTGAGAGTACTGGAAAAGCAGTTACTCTTCCTTTCAGATTGTTTTTTGCAGGTCTGATCAAATAACTCCCCTTGTGTTTTTTTTTTCTCTTTTTTCATGTACTTTATTTTGTTTCCCACTTGTTGCAATTTGGAGCGCACCACACGCAAGACTTCACTTTTAAGATTTACGACGACCTCGAGCGCAAATGTTTGGAGACAGTCTGAAGCTGCGCTCTGATTGGTCCTCGGGCTCTTAGCGGCACTTCAAAGCCACGAAGGAGCTAAACCTACTTAAGCAGTCAGAGAGGAAACACCAAACATCCAGCCACCAGGAGCAAAAACACACACACACACAGACACACAGTGTCAGCCGAAGGTATCAGAGCACAGAACATGGCTGCTACACTTTTAGGGGTAAGTTTACATTTCTATAGCCTACCTTTGCTGAAGCATTTTTTCCTTAATGACTGGAAAATAAGTTAGATATGGTTTTATTATCCGTACGGGACTTTGTGTGTCTGTGGCATTCAGGGAACATTGCTAACGTCGTACTTTAAAATAACCGATTCCTGAAAAAACGTTGTCTGTTTTTTTTTTTGGTTTTTTTTTGGTAAATATATATAAATTATGTAATAATACTTTATAATCATCTTAACAACAGTAAGTAGACATAAATGTTTTTGTCATTTATAATAAGTAAAAAAAAAAACTAAAAACAAAAACAACACAAAACAAAAACAAACAACCTTTACCTGGTGCAGCGTCAGCGCTGTTATCCGACAAAACACCTGTGTCTTGTTGATTCAAGTCAAAGGCGCAATGTTTGGAAAATTTAAACCATGTCACGTAATTAATCGACGTGGTTCGATATAATCTGTGAGGAAGTTTTAAGTAGATTGTGCAAGTAACAGATTTACAGGCTTTGTCAAATCTTGCGCGCCTTTACGCACACCATGTTTAACCATTGATCTGGAGAAATTGACCTAAATGTCTGTGCGTCCCCCACAGGAGGAGCCCCGTCTAGGCAGCACACCGCTGGCCATGCTGGCCGCCACCTGCAGCAGAATCGGTGAGCCGAGTCCGTCGTGCTCCCCTTCTCTCTCCGACGGAGCCCCGGGTCTCGCCAAGGGCTTCCATCCGTGGAGGGCAGGGGCCCCGGGCAGCAGCAGCCTCGGTGCCTGCCTCACCACGCTCGGAGTGTCGTCTGGAAACTACAGGAATAACGGAACTGGATTGACGGAGACGTCCAGCGCTTTCTCAGTGACGACTGCTAACTCTCCTTTCGGGAGTGATTATTCCATGTACCAGACCGCCGTGCCATCAGACAACAGTTTCCCCGATCCTGCGCACGCACAGCGGTCTCTATTTCTGAGTAAATTCCCCTCCTCGATGGAAGGCATAACTGGGATTTATCCGAGGATGCACACGCATCCCTATGAGTCTTGGTTAAAGCCCATGGGAGAAGTCAGTAACGGGTCCGCTGCCTGGTGGGACATGGGAAGCAGCTGGGTGGATACACAGAGCCAGGTCGGGTTACCGTCTCCTCTAAGCAGCTACAGCACTGAGTACAGCTCCACATTTGGCAGCGGTGTCTCTCAGCACCTGCTCCCCGCCACACAGCACCTGTTTGACGGCTTCAGGCCACCTGTTCCAGCTTCCTACTCAGAGCCCACGTCAACAAGCGCACCTGCGTTGCAAGGAAAACCTGTCGTCTCTGTGTCAGCATCTTCCCGCTCCTCATCACGGCGCTACTCCGGCAGAGCCACGTGCGACTGTCCCAACTGCCAGGAGGCGGAGAGCCTTGGCCAGGGGGGCACGAGTCCGCGGCGGAGAGGCCTGCACAGCTGCCACATCCCGGGTTGTGGTAAAGTTTACGGTAAGACCTCGCACCTGAAGGCTCACCTGCGCTGGCACACCGGGGAGAGGCCATTCGTCTGCAACTGGCTTTTCTGCGGGAAACGCTTCACGCGCTCTGACGAGCTCCAGCGACATTTACGCACGCACACCGGGGAGAAACGCTTCGAGTGCACCATTTGCCACAAACGGTTCATGCGCTCAGACCACCTCAGCAAGCACGCGAGGACGCACAGCGCGGATGGCTCAGAGGAAGGCGGAGAAGCGGGACTCGGTAAAGGGAGCAGCGACACGGACAACAGCCTTTCTGGTAGCCCGAGACAGTCTCCCGGGCTACACGTGCGTGAAACTGTCCAAACCACCGAAGGTCAGAGCGCGGAATAAATTACAAAGCTAACAAAGCAACACGTGGGCATTTGATTACACTTCACCTAGGTGTTTTTTCTTGGACACTAAAAACTGAAATGGCACTTTAATGATGAACTTCAGCTGTGGATGAACACTGTGTCCTTACCTCATATGTTATTTGTTTAAAAATAAATTTTTACTCTACATTTGATCAGACTTGTGTTATTTGAAGACATATTATATTTGCCTAATTTATTCCACAAACCTTTACTTTGCCTAGAGTAAGACAAGCTGCCTGTAAAATCACTATGTTGGTTATTTCTTCATATTAAGGCTCTAATTTTTAATTTAAGGTAAGGCTATGTGAGCATATCATTTGAGGATATTTTAAAATATGTTGGGTTGATAATTATGGCAAGAACACGGCAATAACACGGAAAACATGTATAATATTTTGTTTCTTGTAAACGTTAGTCTCAGCTTTTCCACTCTTTGCACAATTATGATTTGAGATTTTTTTCCCCACACAATTGCAAATATTAAACAGCTGGCTTTGAAAAACTTGTTTGTTATACGAATCAATGAACGGAATTAATAAAGAAAATTCTTAACCGGTACCTTAACTGTATTTAACTGAAAGCATTTTTAAAATAAACTGTTAAAATATGATAAAAGCTGGTGTAAGTTTAGGTGTGCTTTAAAACAGACAATACAAGCATGCGCCAATAAACAAAATAAATTGCAACTTAAAGTCGGTCTGTTATTTCAGTCGAGAGGAGAAGTCACTGAGGCTTGCAGCAGGGCTGTAAAATTAAATTGACCGAATCAGAGTATTAAAATTACTTCAGTTTTACCCTTTGATGGTGACAATAAATTATTTTTTAGATCATTTGTCACAGTTTTGGGTTTTTTTTGCACACTCTCTGTAACTGCCTATTGTGATTAACAGTTGGACACATCTTTGTGTGCAGCTCCACCCAGTGTTCGGTTTAAAAAGTTACCCTTTTCTCGGACCACAAGGCTTGGTCACACCTTCATCTTTTGTACTTCTTGTTGTATCATAAAATTTAAAAAAATCTGTGCCAGACTAAGTTTATATGCATTTTAAAAACACAGGCTATAATGAGTCTGCTTTGCTAAGACTGCCTTCATAACAGCTTTTGTTTTCAAGTTTTAAACTGACAGTAGACCTTGAGCACATTTTCACATTTTCATTAAAAATATAATAAAATATAATACAGATACAACTGTTGTCCCGCTGATACAGAAAAGCTAATGAACACAAGAAATGATTAAAAAAATCCTTGCACATTTTATTGTGATGAAAGTATTCATGCTACACAACTAGTCACATTAATTGACAGCAAGACTACACAGAAAAGTGCTGTTGTTACCCCGAACTTAGCGCTCGGTTAGATGAGATGATTATTACCTTATTGCTGAATTATTCTCAAGATTAGAGACAGAGACCGCCCCTCGTAACCTAAAACAGTACCTACTACCTGTAACTCAAGTAGCCTTCTCATAAAATAGCGCATAAATAAAAAGAGAAAAAAATAAAAATCACAATAAATAATAATTAGTGTTCCTGACTTGCAGTAAAATAGAGCAGGTATTGCTGTAAACAATATTGTGTTAAATACAATTCAAAAAAAAGGAACAGGATTGGGCGAGCAAAGGTCTCACAAGATGCCATGCAGTTAGCACAACATTTGGGGCATCTCAGTACCTTCAGAGTAGATTCGTACCTTTGTGCAGGGTTTAGCCTCGGAGCCTAAACTTGCCAGTCTCCATAGTAATGGCTCTGAGATGATCAGCAGATGTGTGAAGACAGTTCTGGCTCTGTTAAAGAGGCCTTGTATAAATGCATCCAATGCAACAAATAGCAGTTAGTTTTCATTATGTTGCATTTTTTCATATATGTTTTCAGTTCATAGTTATTCCAGTGTTGTGGATTTGTTCCATTAGCTTTAAAAGCTCTTAATGCCTCTAATGCCCAACATATAGCAAACTAATCATTTCAAACCCACCAGTACAGATCTCCTGCCCCTGTCTGTTTTCAGTAGTATAATGCAAAACAATTGTTCTAGTGCAAGTCTAACCAGACTATCAACAACTGACAATCATATGAAACTAGATTTTCACTTATCATGATAGAAAAATGCCATAAAAAACACTGATTTGCAATGCAGTTGATTGGTTAACAAAAACAAATTGCAACAAAGAAATATTGAAAAAAAACTAGAAGACATGTCACAAATGACTGAAAATCTAATTAAATAATTTAAAAAAGACCCAGATTCCACTGGAGTGCTTCATGAATTACATCCCAAAAAAATACCACTGAGGTCAGTAATGGAGAAAATAAGTCTCAAGCTGACCACAGGGGGGCAGACTAAGACAGGGAGATAGCACAGTTGGAGTGTAACCCAGGAACAGAAAATTAAAACATGTAGTGTTTTTACGATGAAATCATAAATAGAAAGCCTAGATAGAGCATACAAGCATCCACCTTCACCACTCTCTCTTACATACACACACGCACAAACATATACTCCCATAAGTTAAAGCAGTAACTGCTGCAAGGCTAAAAAGCAAGAAATGATCACCCTTTACCCTGTGGAAGAAGCAGCCTTCCTGCTGCTACAGAGGAAGATGAGGTGGGGTACTTGTGCTATTTGTTTCATCTCAATTTCAAGGATACTGGCCACATTAGTCACACAGTCTATGTTTTACAAAGGCGATCCCATGGAGGTTTCATGGTTGAGAGTACCATTATCAGAGTCTCCACATACAGCTGGTTGAAGTTTCATGAAGGTTAAGACGCAGAAAAGAAGCCTTTAGTCAGCTCTGCTACTGTATGTCTCTCGTAACTTCCTTCTGACCTTGGCCTCTGACCCCTGATTAGTACTTCCAGGGGTCACCAAGGGGCATTTTGGGAACCTGGATGTGCATCTCCACGGGGCGGTCAAGTGGACGGTCCCTCCTGTAGGTAACTGTCTTCTCGTTGGTTGTGGGAATGTAAGACAGATCCTGCATGATGAAAGAAAAGTGCAAAGTGTGAGCAGAAACTTGGATACTCTGACCTCTAGTCTCTTATTTGTTTTAAGCCCCAAGAAGACCGGATCTTACACTTCCCATGATGCAACTCAAAAGCATGTTTTGGTAAAGCCACGTTCATGATTTATGGAGTTGATGGTAGAGATGGTTGTATAATTACACAGTTGGCTGTAAGAGGGTTAAAAATACTGTGCACGGACAAAATAAATACCATTTCCCTTAAATCTTGTGTTAGAAATGTGTTGTTCAAGTCAAGATGAGTCAAGTGTTGCCACTTGGGGAATTTTTTCAGTCATGATGAAGCCCCTCCAGAGACATTACTCAATTGTTTTCACATGCTGCGTTGCTCTCTCTGTGACTAGTGAACTGACTTTGACTTTAAGTGGATTTTTTAACATCAGCTGCTCCTGTTAGGTGGATTTCATAAAGACGATTCAACTTAACAGCACTTGCAAAACAACAATAATAGATTTCCAAAAGAGAGACAATATACACGCAAACATCAACAGGGGCTCGTGCCTTTAGAATGAATACTGGTGCCAAACAGTTGCGTCAGCTTTTACACAGTCTATTATCTGCAGTGTTTATGATGATCTACGGTGAATGATGAACGATAAGTGAGGGGTTTCCAAGCACATGAAGGGAATCCAAACCAGTTCAGGCACAAATATTTTCAGAAAATCCCCCCTGTTGTAATTTCCATCGTTTCCTTCTTCTCAAAGGTGCTGTACATCATTGTAAGGTCACAAATTTGGACACTGTAGATGCTGAGCTGGGAGTTGAGAGGAAATGAAAAATACAGCTGTACCTCGAACAGGAGATTCAAATTCCACTGTTCTGGTTTCAGTGGACAGTACACATTAACTGAAGTATCCTGAAGAATTAAAGGGTCTTTACTGCTTCGGCCCCACCTCCCAGTTAAAACCCTGCAGTGCAAATGATGGCATTTGGCATTTAAGAGCTTACCTTTCCAGTGCAGTGGTAGGCCCCTCCCTCTACGGTGCCCTCTGGTGATCTACCTCTCTTCTGTAGCAGCAGCCGGGACACGGCCACCACCACCAGCCCGCACAACACCGTCAGAGCACACACACTCAGGAATGTTCCTATCAGTCTGCTGCTGCTGGCACACTCTGTGGACACAAGCATAAGGTTTCACTGTGGAGAGAACTGGGGCAGGCTACCTTTCACTGTGACTGGCAAATAGTTCAGAGAGCAGTGCAGTATAGAGAAACCGTTACACTCATACAATCAAGTAAACACTTGAATACGTAATTAAAAAGGCATATAGTTCCAGGTGCAGAAATTCATCCTCAATTTTTCCAAAAAATGTCCTCTAACTTAAGTGGGCCCCCTCAATGCTACTAAAGCTACTACAAAGAACTTTTACCTGGTTGTGAAACAGTCTAATTTTAATGCCTCCTTATGACTTACATAAGGAAATGAGAACATCAGCAAGAACACTGGCTATTTCTATATTACTATTAATGCTTGGGTCCGTTGCAACACAAAATCAGACAGTTTATGGCAGAAAGATCAAAGGAGCCTAAGTTTGTATTTTCCCAGGAAAACAATGGCAGTGTCTAGTCCACCATCTATTTAAAAAGTAAGCAAGAGGAGAGTTTTATTAGGACAGTTTTATGTTGTGGTTATTGCTAATAATGGGGCAGGATCAACAAAGAGAAAAAGATTCGATAACGCTGAAAGTAACGGTGAATTGAATGAGTGAAAGTGCATGCCAATCTTGGCTTGTTGTTTAGCTAATGGAGAAAATTGAAGGCCCTCTTCCACACCAAGGTGTATGAACTGCTATTAGCCACAAATTGAAACATAACCTGAGTGTGATGCAACCAGCACACTGCTGTGTTTAAGTAAGAAAAAATTTGAAAAAATATGTCACATCTCTCTTTCAATTGCTTTAAAAACAAATAAACACAGGAGCCTGTTCAAAATCTTTAAAATACAAAACACCACCACTTTTCTCCACAGGGTTCGCCAAAACTGACACAAAATGAAACTTTACTTGCTTCCTTGCTTCAAGCAAAAGTAGATGCTGCTAATATTTCTGCAAAAAATGCCTCCCTCTGAGTGATAAATCATCAAGGTTGTTTAACTGATATGTCAGTGAGTAAGTAGAATTTTGAAATGATTGTTTAGCCTGTGAAGTAGCCTCATTTTAACTACTTTATATACAGTAAATGGCTAAGAAATTTAGTGATAGTAAAAAACAAGTATCTTAAAATTAATAAGTAATCGAGTAAATGTACTTAATTACTTTTGACACAAACAGAGCACAGCTCGATCCGTAGCAGCTGTGTCAGTGGTGCTGTTCTAAATATTCAGCTGGCTGTGTGTCTGCTGGGGAGCATGTGCGGATGACGGGCACGTCGCTCGACACAAAGAGCCCAAAGAGTGCTCTGACATTTTGTAACAGGGTTACCATAGAGACCTGGCTCCTGCTGCACCCGGGAGGAGTGGGCGTGAGCAGGAAGAGAGTGTCCCGTTGGGTGGAGGAGGGGTTGAGGAGTTAGGGGGGCGATTGGAGGAGGGGTACACAATGAGGAGCGCTGTTCCAAAAATCGGAAAGGCGGGGATGAACTGTAACACTTGGACATGCAGCAATGTGTGTGTGTGTGTGTGTTTCTTAGGTCTTGTGTGAACTAGTGGGTTTTAAAATATGTACGTGTGTGTGTGTGTTTGGTGTGTGTGTGTATACATGAGTATGGTTGTGAAAATCAAGAAAAGTGAGCTGGGAAACAGAGAGCAAATGTGAAATACAGCTGTAAAACTGACAGCAGGCTTGCTGACTCAAATACACCAGGGTGCAGTAGTGCACTGGTAGCAACGGAAGTGACCTCGAATGAAGGCATGTGTGTATGTGTATGTATGTGTG
>JAQNCA010000008.1:12330426-12349638 GCA_029783725.1 Acanthurus tractus
GTGTGAATGTGTGTACCTGGTCTTTTGCTAATGTGAAGCTGGGTCCGACCAGACTGTGAGCTCGTTTGAAACCGGTAGCGACAGCTGTCATTACTGATGTACATACACTGAATCCACATCTCCCCTGCTTGACCTGACAAGGGCGTAGGAGAAAGAGAGAGAGAGAGAAAGAAAGGAAGAGAGAAAGAGGGAAAGAGAGAGAGCTGAAGTGAGACTTTATTCAGCCCAGACATGTTAAGCTCCACATCTCAGAGAAAATCCTCCAGGATTTCTAAAAACAAAATAATCAATGAGAGCAGCATTTACAAGAGAGCTGCTGTGTTTTGCTGCTTTTAGTTCTTACCTGAAAGCTGCATTAATCAATATTTTATACTACTGGACCAATGGATCAAATTACACTGTGCAATGTGAGAGTGTGAGAGGTGTCACTGACAGTGATAAATCCCCCAAAATTATCATCCCACTCTGCTGCCCTCAGTTCCACAGCTCTTTTGTCTCTTTTATCTCATTGCTCTGCTTTTCTTATCATCCCATTTCCAGCTGCAACAGGCAGCTGTTTTCAGCAAAATAACTCTGACAAACCCCGCCTGCCCAGCACCAAACAGCAGATAAAGTTAGCAACAAAGGTATTTAGCTGTCTAAGTGCAAGTTTTGTTTTCCAGGAGTTTATAGAGACCAAAACAGAGTCAAAAGGAGAGTCAAGATTGGAATTAGATTACATTAGTACTATTTGTTTTTCTGTCAACTTTTTACTTTTACCCCCAATATTTTAACCACCTCTTTAACACAAGGATTTACACTCCTTCTTTAAAAAAGTATGTGTGCACTCTTGCCACCTCTGAAATTGTAAACTGTAATTTGTTAACTGTCTGCAAGTGTCCTGACATAATTAGACACTAAAGATGTAAGAGAAACTCATCACAGGCTGAAAACCTGTTTTTTGCTGATCTGCAGTGGTTTTATGTCGCACCCTGCTGATGTGACAAAAGAATGTACACAAGGGTGTGTAAGTGCACCATGAAATCATTGTTGAGTTTAGTTTCGAACTATACTTTTGACAAGAGACTGAAACGCTGCTTTGCAACTTGGTCTTAAATTCTAGCTGAAATGTTAATGAGAACTTGAATCTTTTTAACCAGGAAGAAGCTCAGATCGAGTCAAGACACACACAAAAAAAAACAACAGTTATGGCCCCTTTGTAACATCAACTTTGCTCACTTCCACAAAACTGCAAACACCCAAGTGTAAAACTGTGCTCAGAGCAGACTGTACCTGACACATCATCCATGTAGCCCACTAATGGAGCACAAGTGCTGTTGCAGTGGCCTGCCTCTTTTTGTATGAGACCATAAGACAGGTGGCAGTCCACACACTTCCTGAGAGTGAGACAGAGAGAGAGGCAGACAGAAAGACAGAGAGTATACATCAGTGTCAGTTCCCACAAAATGCAGTTCTGTAAGAGCTCCCATCATGCTTTGTGGTCACGAACAGAAAGTGACAAGTACCAGTATGATTGGCAGGTGCTTTGGCAAGCAGGACATCTCTCACAGAAGTCTCCAGAGGATCGAGGATCGTCACACACACACTTGCCACACACACATCTGCCCAGTCCGCTGCATATCAAGCCATTGGCTGATTGGCAGGTTGCTGTGGAGATGGGGCAACTGCAGCTATCACCTGTCCAGCCGTCTTCGCACACACACTCACCTGACACACACATACCTCTCCCTGAGAAAGACAGACACACAAGAAAAGAGTGTTACACAAGTAACCAACTAACGTAAACTCATAAAAATCTATTTTGATTTCTTGCGATTATCTTTGATACGTGCCCCCTCACCTCCACACACCAGCCCCCCTTTGTACGGGCAGGAGAAGTCATCTATTTCGCAGTATTTTCCATATACAGCCCCAAGCTTGCTCTGCTCACACACACACCTCCCACACTCACACACTCCCCGACCGCTGCAGTCCACATCGGACCCATCTGCTCGGCAATTCCAGTTTGAATCTCTGTTTGAGTCTTTAATTAGTCCATGATCTGGCATCTCCTGATTGGGGCCGTTTCTTATTCCACTGCACTGTGATTGGCTGTCGTCATTGCAGCGCTTGGTTGGTCCACAGCTGCAGTGGCATTTAGAGTGGATCTTAACGACAGTGGATTCGTTGTAGCCCACAGGGCGAACCAACACTGTCACATCCTCATCTTCACCACTGTCAGGACAAGAGTGCATGCCAATGGTGATATTGAAGTAGGCCTAGATGGGAAGACAAAGGGGTTACATCAAATGATGTTTTGTCATTTTAAGCCACGTCATGCTAGCAGAGTGGCTTTATGGATGATCATGTACGTCCGTCAGTAAGTCCACTGCTATGATCATGACTAAATGGTCCTAAAAAACTATTAGTTGGATTGATCCATAGTGCCTTTTGGTGATTCCCTGACTATTTCCAACTAGTACCATCATTAGATAAAACTTTCAGTTTGTCAAATACTTTGGTTTGTGACAAATACATCAAAAACTAGTCGTAAATGACTTTCAGGTTAGCCTGTACTTTGAACTAATTGGGAAATGTTGGCATGCTAACACACTAAAGTGAGATGGTTGACATGCTTAAGACTATACTTGCTAAATGAGTTCGTATTGCCATTGTGAGAGTAATAGCATGCTCTAGTTAGCATTTAGCTCAAAGCACTGTTGTGCATTGGTATAGCCTCTCAGAGCTGTTAACATTTCTGTGGACTCTTGTAAGAAGCTAAACAGTTACATTAAACCTGTTGTTGGTCAAATACATAATGATGTTAAACATTTATGTCAGGCAAGAAGGTTAAAAAAACATACCAACAAAATGAATGATGGATTTTTTTTTTGCTGTCATTTACTCTTAATGGTCTGTTGTTGCTTTAGAGATCATAATCATTTCAAGCCAATTGAGTAACTATAAAGAAAATATTCTTCTGCATGAATCAGATTCCCATCTAAAATGAGTAACATAAAGTGAGCAACCTCTCCTTGCATAATCATATCATCTCTGATAAAACCTAAGTGGATGGATTAGTAACCAGGAACTGGATCCTGAGTGAGACTTAACACGAACAATTATTCTGTTGATGTGGTTGAGGTACTGCACATGCCAAAGCTTTGAATCTATAGGAGGTTCTTGTGCCCGCCTGCGTGATTTTAATTTGTACTTTTTGTGGTTGTTATGTTCATAAGGACCCAAGGATGACTGGCAACCATTCTGTGGGAGCTAATGGGGATCCATTAAAGAATAAAGGAGGGCCTTTCTCTTGATTTTATCACCATTCTGGTAAGTGTGGGTACTTTCCATAATTCACTTTAATCCACCCATGGATTAAAGGGCTGAACTCCAGTCTTTTTGTACAATGGAGTAACTATAGAACAGTGATTAAGCATCTTGGTATTAAGAAAAAAGGTAAGAGTCTCAAAAGGTTAAGGAGAGGAGTATCAACAGCAGTGTAGGGAGTGAACTGCAAAAAAAAAGTCAAAATGTTGTAAGTACAGAAAGGCTTTGGCTCTTTGGTTGTTACAGTTCAGCATTGTTTGACAGAAGCCTTTTGCATAATCATTACTACTGCAGCAGAAAAGCTACTGTTTAAAGTCCAGAAGTACCATAATGAGCTCTCTGCAGTGATGCAGACTATGTAAGGCTTTACTTTTTGTGGATAAATGAAACAGGTATGAGAACAGTTGACGTCCAGTGACCCATTTCTAAATATAAATGTCCTATTTGTTTGAATAAAGGCTTTCATATTTGGTAAGGTAGGGATTTTAGGACAAAAAGGTCATGGAATCACATGGAAATGTTTTCCTGTTAAACACAGCCTGTAATCCGCTCAACTCAGATTATTTACCAAATCTTTAGCTCTCAGTGATGTGTGTTGGTGTTTGTGTGTGTTTGTGTGAGTGTGTTTGTGTGTGTCTAAGTAATCCAATACAACCAATAAATATCCTGTGACATCTCTGGGGTCTTGAATTAAGGTTCTATTTATAAAAATACGAGTAACTTTTCGCTGTTTTTGCACTGTATTGATCATGTGACTTAAAACTGAATGCTTGTGTGTGTTTACCGTCTGGTTGGGCTTCACCCCCGAGCATCTCCGGTCCTTAGCAGTGGATCCTTCAGGACAGAGAGGAGACACAGACACCCAGTACCTGCTGACTGCCTTGTCCTCCAATGACACCAAAACTTCCACCTCTGACAACAACCTCTGAAAACAGCAAGTGAAGGGAGAAAGAGAGGAAAAGGCAACAATTAAGTTTACCACCATGTGTCAAAAAATTCTTTGAAGGAGAATGTCTGACACTGCTTGCAAGGAAATGTAGCTGTGGAGAAAAGAGAGTGGGCTGAACAGTGAAAGGTTAAATTTTAATGAATTTAATCTGTTTGAGTGAAAAGTAATAAGGCAAGAGCCAGAAAGAGAGACCGAAAGAGAAAATGTGATTAATTTAAGTTGTCACATGTCCCCAGAAAGCCCTCATTGTCGTCGCCGGTTTCGTTCTGAAATACAGGGGGGTTCATGGGAACAAGGAGGTGGGGCCAAAAATAGCATCTTTGTTTTCATCCATGAGTAGGACACATGGTTTCAGTGGGGATCTGATAGCCTTTATAATGCCAGCTTCTGTTCAGGCTTGCTGCTTGTGTGCGTATGTGTGTGTGTGTGTGCGAGTCTGCACGTATGCGTGGCTGTGCACCCGGATCTGCGGATTCGGCAGATTCTCGAAGCAAACAATGAAGCGCTGTGCCTGAGGCAAGATTATAGCCCAGACTGCTGCCAACTGAACGAACCTCGAATCTGTCACACACACACACACACACACACACGCCTTACCTCTTCATAACCTCCTTTTCTCATCTGTGTTTTTCTGTTTCGTTAAGCCCTAAGCAACCAAAAACATCACCGATTATCTGTTAACCTGCTTCAGCATCAAAGAGTTTGTTACAACTGAAATTTAGTCAAACCCAAATTAAGTAGATGAATTTGAGCAGTACACACATTCAGAAACAGCCACCCTCCAAACAGGAATTCGCGATTAGTTAGCTTGCATGATTAAACAAAGCTAACAGAAAACAGAGCTCCTATCGCCTCAGCAGATTAGCCAACTAACACTTGTAGGCTCATTTATTCAGCTGCTGTGCTGCTGCTCTCTCCTCTCTAACCTCTTACTCATCCCTGTCCGTCTCATTGTTGTCTAAAGATAATTTGTTGAACAACAGGATAATAGGATAAGAAAATAAGAAAAAAAAGTTATTTTTTGAAGTTGCAGAGGAAATAACTGAGTGCTCTGTACCTTGTATGCATCCACGACCAGCTCTATGAGGTTTGGAGCCTGGAAGAGGCCTAACTTTCCCAGATGGGAGCCAGGTAGCAGGCGCACCAGCTCCTGTAGAAGCACAGGAGACAAGGTTAAGAAATGCTTTAACACTTTCAAAATTATTACTCCATAACTGTCAGAAAAACTAAATAAATTTACTAAAACTAAGGCAGTATTAATATTAATAACTTATTACTGAAGCTAGGTATTCATTTTCCTGAGTGTACAGTTCCGCAGAACAAGGGTTTACTGCCTACTAGCAACAGTTGTTTTCTCATTTAGGCCTACATTTATAGGTTGCGTGTTGTTGTGGGCGCTTGTGTGGGAGAGATTACCTCGTACCACTGGTACTGCTGCTTCTCCACAGCAAAGATGGAGTAAATGTGATTTTCCAGCAGCTTATCAGACAGCTGACCCACACTGGGATGATCCTAAAAAAGAGACAACCAACACAATGAATGCAAATAATCTCCGATGTACCTTGATCTGCATCAGTATCCTCACAGTCAGAGTCTCCATGGGCCACATGTCAAATGTATTCATTTTCTCGACAAGAGTTAAATAAGAAGATCATTACTAAGCTTATTTTATACAGTAAATATGAGGCTACAGCCAACAGCTGGCTAGCTTATCTTAACTTAGCTTGAAGACTGTGGAAACAGCTAGCCTGTCTTACAAAAAAAAAACAAAATCTGCCTAAAAACACCTCTTAAACTAAGTAAATTTTCAATCTACAAAAAAGTTGTGGTTTTACAGGATTTCTCAGCTGTGTGCTGAAGTTAAAATCTCTTTCTTCCTGAAGTGTGATTAAAGCTTCCATTTAACTCTCAGCAAGAAAGCAGATCAAAATTTTCTTTTAACTCAACCAAATTATTCTTTTAAGTATACTGTAACATTGCATCATCAGATTCGTATTACAAGTCAGTGCTGTAATTAACTCAGGCCATGTTATTCTACGATCGTGCAAACGTTTAAATGCATCAGTCAAAAAGTTCAGCCTGACTTCCTGGTACATTTCCTTGTCCTCATACCATCTTAGTGCTCCCAGCGTAGACATTGTTTTCCAGGTGACACAGGCCATCGTGTGGCGTGACAATCCCGGCCAGCCGACTGTCCAGGGCCAGGTGAGACGGCTGGTCGGTCATCAGGAGCAACAGACGCTTAGCCTCAGGTCGCCAACCCACTGCTCTCTAAATGTGAGACAGAGAGGAACCAAGACATAGTGTTATATGTGTAAATCATGAGTGACTTTTTTTTGGGGGGTGCTAATGAGTAATCTGTTTTTGTAGAGTACTTTTATAGGCTCTCCCATTTTTTATTCCCTTATATCACGAGTCAGCATTGAAACCGAACTGATGTGGGATAATATGTGCATGCCTCATGTTTTAAAGATTTACACATGTGGTAAGAAACTGCAAATGTAAACGCTTTACTCATCTGAACTACATTAGTTCCCATGGTGATCAGCTCTTTCTGTTATTCCCAATTAAAGGAAAAGCAGTAGAAATTCTTCCAGCAGTCGATGAGTCTCCTTCTTTATGTCTGTGACTCGTCGCAGAGTGTGAGAGAAAAAATGGGTCAATGCGAGTCCGTATGTGTGCACATGTGTATTTTTAGGGAACCCAGTGAGCTTACAAGTAGGCCTGACATAATGGAGAGTCTATTTCTGGAGTCATGACCACCATGGTGTTTCCCTGTAGACTGGTTACTCAGGGCCCCCCTGCACGCTGTGACTCACAGCCCTCCTGCAGCTATAATATAAGCAACCCTGTATGTGTGTGTGTCTACCATTCCCCAGTGGTGGTGTCATTACTTAGTGGGATTCCAGTGGTAATATCTGATGCTGAGTCAGAATGCCACCATTCTCTCATAATAAATGCCTCTTTCACTGGCATGCAGACTTACTACCTAATTTGGGGTCATACCTCAAACTTCTAAATGTATTCAAGAAACTCAAGTAAACTGGAAGGAATTGTGTGTTCTCTCTTTGTTACACACCTGGCAGACGGCAGCTTGCAGCATAGCATCCAGGCCCCCCTCTGGTGTGTCCATGTTTCCAGAGATGCGTTGGCGTTTGATGACACGTGTGAACTCGCTCATATTTCCTGTCATGCTCAGGACGTGGTGGAAGCCGTGAGCTGGACGACAGCGGATCTCGTAGTCACTGGTGAGGGACAGAGAGAGTCCAAAGAGTTTTTAATTGGGACATTCAGGAGTGTTGATCTCCAGAACAAACCACCAGAGCACATGAATGTCAAGAGCCTTGATTCGGTCTCCCTGCGCAGCTCATCATTATAACAATGTTTCCTCCTAACAACAAGCGAATCTCTGCTTGAGCCACACAGAATTGGGAGCAACTTGATAGGGTGCATTTAAAAATATTCACTCTAATCACCAGAGCATTCTTCTTGTCTTATTAAAAGAAGAAAAAGTTTGCAGAGAAGTATAACAAGGCAAACTTTGTAGGTGCTAAAGGCCAATTTTATTCATACAGCAGCAAGAAAATGAGAGAATTAACACACTTTCTTGCAGCAATCAATAAATAATCCAACCAAGAAGTTCATTGTCTTACCTGCAGGGGTTATTGATCTTGGAGGGATGCACGTTGATGTAAGGGGAGACAGGTTTGTCCACAAAGGAGCCAAAACCAAGCCAAAGGTCTGAGGAGTGCTCGGTCATACGAAGAGACAGAGCCACACCCACTGTCTTGAGCTGCACCACAGAAAACAGGCAGGTGGACACAAGATAGGGAAATCCAAGGAAAGGTAAAGGGCAGTACACAGGAAGAGGACAAGAAAGAGTGGGATGTAAAAGAAGAAACACATGAGGAAGCAAAGAAAATGTAAAGGGTGAGATAGAGAAGAAAGCAGAGAGAATACTCATTTAGGTAAATTTGTTAGAGCTCTAAAAGTCTGTTGATTTCATGAAACAGTCATCATCTCATAACTCAGTTATCTGTGTATATAACTCATGTTTTTTTCCCATCATGATGAAGAAACATCCTCAAAACTTTGTGTAAAGAAGCTGAGATGACTCTGGATTTAGTTAAGCTGTGGGAAAATCCTCTCTTTCCACATGACAAATCAGTGAAATAGCTTGATACTGACTCATTGAGGGGAACACCGTCAGCTGAGTGTATGAACACCTACATGATCGAGGTTTTCCTGCATAGACGCCGACACATCAACCAGATAGTACAGATCCACAGGATAACGCTCCAGCTGCTTCACAGCCACTATGATGCTGGCCGCTGAACCTGAGCAAACACGCACGATAAATTAATTGACTTTAAACATGACCTCAGAGCTTTATCTCACAACGAGAAAACAGTTCTAATCAGAGATCCAACATTTAATACTTGACTTAGAGGGGGCCTGTCATCTACCTGGTCTGAGGTTGATACTGATGTCTTGCGGGGACACTTGTGTGCTGCTGATGGTGGCGTTGACCTCCACTTTGACCTCTGACTGCTCCATGAACTCCACTTGACAGCCCCTCCTGAGCAGCTTCACTGGGAGGTCACAGCGCTGGCTCGGGACCGCCCCATCCAGAAAATCCTAGAGGTCACACAAGGTAAAAAAAAAAAAGTTCATTTAAAAAAAATCTTATTGAAAATGGATTAATGATGAAGGCCTTTCCTTCCATCTCTTCTTTTGAAAGATTTTATTCACAGTTTTCCAGCAAAAGTCAGAAAATAATACAAAAAAACAATGATAAAAGACACAGAGGACAAAGCTCCAACACAGTTTTGAAGATATTACAACTAAGCCGTCCTCTAAGATGCTATCACTTTAATTGCATTTGAGACTGAGAACAAGTCTCACTGACTAAGCAGCTGTGTGAAACAGATAAATACTTCAAGGTCAGAGGAACACATTCCCTTTTTGACTGGTCATTAGTCTTGTCTACCCAAAATCTCATTGGTTGGAAGATCACTGGTTTTAATTTCATTAAATGAAAGGTCATTTAAATCCATTATTTCTCAAGGTTGGGAGGAACGATAAAGATCTCATATATTTTTATTGTGAGGCATAGAAATAAAAAAACAATCAAATTAAATAAATTAATGTGGTTATAAAAAACAGTTTCCCATCCTAGAGGACAGAAAATCTGAAAAAACAAAATTCAATTCTGACCCAACTTTAAACACAGAGGCTGTAAGTTTTGCCATGTTTTTTGTTGTTTTACTGCTAAGTTTGTGTGTTAGCTTTTTAAACTAGAGTTAGCATTTTGTGCAAAAAAAGTGGCAACTAATGTTATGAGACTGAATGGCATCAAGTGACCCTAACTGTGTTAGCTCGGCTAGTAACTCAGCTCAGTGTAGCTTTGTTTTTACATGGATCCCTGTTCTCCATGATTCTCACCTGCCATGTGTGTGTGTACTGCTGCTCTTTCTAAAATTACTTGATAGACATGATCTGAAGGTAACAATGTAGCTGCAAGTAAAAAAGAAGTGGTCAAACTGCAGGAATTAACTGCATGCTAACTCTGTGTGGCTTTGATCAGCCTTAGTTTAAGCTACCAGGTGGAGTTTCCTCAGTGCACTGTGGGCGATTGGTTGAAGAGTAGGTTGATTTTCAGTCTACCAGGGTTTTCTTGGAAGCACTACAGCCTTATTTCATATTGCCATGTGGTCTTTGTTTACTCTTTTCTTCAGCAATATTTTTGCCCACAACATCCATTCACAAATGCAAGAGCACACACACACACAAACACTCTAGGGTAAAGAGCCTGTAATGCATGAATTTGTTAACCCACTTCATTTTCAGATCTTTTTCAGAACAGCTTCAGCGTGATTAAGTTAAAGACACTTTGGTCCCCGGCAAATCCTGGCAAATTGAAACCAGTTTCACAATGACTCACTTTGGTTTCATTTTTTGTTTCTGGCATTTTTATGGTGTTTGTTGTGATTCACAAAGTTAAACACTGACTTGAGGACCATTACTGTTCTATTTAGTGATCCTGAAGATACTTGTTGGTTTTGTTTTCAGGAAGACATGCCCTGCTCATATTTAGTCATTCATGTCCTGATCTACTCTCTGTGTATCAGAATACAAAGGAAAGGAAAAGTTGCAGCTCTGTTAGACAGAAAAGAGATTAGATTGTCCAACTAATTTTCTTACTTAGAACATGATTTCATCATTGCTCCACTGAAAGAATCTTTCTGTAAATAACATCTCTGCTTCTTACAGTCTGAATCCCATTCCAAAACAGTCAAACAGTGTCATGCCTTGCAGCTTTGGAGTGGATTAGTGACCTTTGGTACCTTAGATCTGTGAGAAACACACTCGCAAATACAGTAAACAGCACTAAAACCATAAAAATTAACCACTAAATGTGTGTGTTTACAGCATGACACGGGCCTGAATGGTATGAGTCTGTTTAAAGAGTGTCACATGACCAACAAGATCACACAGATAGGGAATGAAACAGCACAATTTATTGGTATAACTGCAACTTTTTAAATAAAGAGCACAGCAGCAAACAGTCTACGATAAAAGCTGTGGCTGAATATGTGACCTTGGCTTGAACTGAAAGCTAGACTGCATTTGGTTTATTTATGGCTGTCCCTGTGGCTATAATCTGTCCTGTAACAACTCTGAATACCAGATAGTTTCACAGCAACTTCCCCGGACTTTCCTTGCACAGTTTATCTCCTTGCCTGACGCTTAATGTCTATGGCAAAATGCAAACATGCGTATTTACAAGCACCGTTCCTGCCTCATTTCCAGTGCTTTACCAAGCATTTCTTTGTGACTCTATGTGTGTATGTGTGGGAGGTTAGAGAAGTGGTGTTTGAATGCTTTCACACACCAGTGAGCCCAGCCCCACTTAATGATGTCAGTTAAGGTTAGGGTTCACATGGTGGGAAAGCACCTGAAGTCTGTAAACACACACATGTTGATAGTCTAGTCTAGTCAGTGTGGTTTGTATAAGTCTGTGTGTGTATGTGTGTGTGTGTGTGTGTGTGTTGTGACTGGTGTGGCGCTGTGAGGCTTTATGGTTTCTCAAGGCTGATTCGGGGTGGGCTCTTTATGAGACAGACTGACACGGTGAAAGGAAAGACAGATATAGACGCACAAACACACGGGCGGATGCGCACTTTGAGTGAAATGCAGTGATATGTGTGAGAGGCTAGACTAAACACATGGATAGAAAGTGGCTCTGTCTCTGCTGCCACATGAGAAAGCACACATGGAAACACAAACACATGGACACACACGCACGGGTCATAGGGCAAACTTGAACATGCACATTATATTCACATCTGTGGGTGGCATCAAAGCTTTGGTGTGTGTCATCTGAGGAATGCTGCTGAACGTCTGCCACGTTCGCTCTTTTTTCTCTCTCCCCCTCTCTCTCTCTATGTCTCTGTCACACACAAATACACACTTTTATACACATTCCTACCTCCTTGAAGCACCAGGCACACTGTGGTCCGCGGCTGAGACACTCTGAGCAAGAAGTGATACTGGGAGACCAACACACACTGTCACCTGCAGAGAGAGAGATGAGGAAGGGAAAGAGTAGAGAGAGGCAGAGGAAGAAAAGAAAATAAGATAGTCGGCCAGAGATGGAGGAGAAATGGGATGAAGAGAGGAATCTGTGATTAGCATATGAAAGAATGTGTGTGTCAACACTCATTAGCCATGCAGCCGAGCCCCTGCGGATATTTAGAGATCTCATGCACACTTAAAAAGATGGAAGCACCACTTAGCATCTCATATGAGGCTATTCAGTGTGTGTTAGCCGTATAGCGGAAAAAATGGGGTGTGGGAACAGGTGCTTGAGTTTTTGGAGTGGTACAATGGATCGTTTCCTATACTTAAACACACACACACACACACACACTCACACACACAGAGGGAGGACAACTAATCATGAGTCAATCAGTGATGGTAAATGCCCACAAATGCATTAATGGAGTGACACTGTGACAAATCACTCAAGGCAAGATACTTTTATGCAGCGTTAGCAGAGAAATACAGCAGGAATTAAGGATCTGAAGACTTTTACGGGGTGACGAATGGCACCCAATGGACCTGGGGCTAACTGTAGTTGGATTAATGATTCATTGAAGTGATTTATCTGCAGAGGTGAGATTTTTCGAGAGCCATTTTTGTGAGCTACAGGGTTGGAATGTAGGACAGAGAAAGGCTGCAGGTCCCAGCATCACTAACAGCCCACTAACAAGCCACTCTGACCCAATTAGCACTCCTGGCCTCTGGCAATCTCCTCAATAGTGAAGCATTTAACTTCTAATTATAACTGATCAATACCTGCTTGAACAGGAGCTGGATTCGAGGAAGGCTGTGAGTCTCTGAATTGTGGGTTTAGAGGTTTCACTTAAAAAATGAACAATGGCAGTAAGTAGTTTCCTCAAAATAAGTGATAAAGATAGGGAATATAATCTTAAAATGTTTTAAAAAGGTTTGTTTAGGAGAACAAATCTAAGAAAGGAGGATTTGATGGGGGTCCCGTACATGGACCCTGAGAAACAGTCGAACCCTGCAGAGCGCACAGATGGGCGGGACTGGAGCTGATGTTGCGCAGTGGTGTCTTGACAAGATACAAGATGTGGGCTAATTGTTATGATGTAATTGGCCCTAATGAGCCTCCACTCACCGGCTTCAGCGCAGACAGCGGCCACCAAGCAGCAGAGCAGGAGACACAGAGGGACGCTGCCGTATGTGCGGAGCCCGGAAGTCATATTATCCTGTCCACACCGGGAGAGCGACCTGAGCGAAGCAGCGAGGAGGCGCAGGGGCAGAGGCTGTAATGTGGAACAGCTACTGGAAGCGAACCGGGGGAGACCGGGCACCGTGCGTCCGCCGCCGCACGAACAATAGCCGGGAGTGCCGGACCGAGCCGCGGGGCATTGTCGTTCACCCAATAACCTTCTAATCCCGGAGAGGTATTCACATCCCCCGGGTTAAATCAGCTTACAAGCGCGCTCCCCCGTGGACCACGAGAGGAGGTGAAGCAATCGTTTAAGTGCGGCGGCGGCGACGACGACGGCTGCGGCGCAAGTTCCTCCATCTATTTCCCTCCAGCCGCAGGTGTGCGACGTGTCCCCCGCGTGCTTCCAACGACGGACCTCGTCTCACAGCTTACGGTAAAGTCTCATCCCGGGACAGAGCGGAGCGGAGTTACACACACGAGGACCACTGAAGCCAGTGCTGCGTTCAGCCGGTGCGCAGCAACATATTAAGTGAACATCCCACACTAAAGCCAGGAGTAACCGTGCTCCAACCGCTGTACTGACTTAGGCAGGCGGTGCCATGGAAACGACGCTCTTGTCCTCGCTGTAGGCCTATCAGAGAGGAGGAGACAGGAGTTAAAGAGGGAGGGAGGAGAGACAAATAAGGAGAGAGAGAGAGGAAGAGAGACGTAAAGTGCGTACAAGGAGTTGAGGTGGGGTGCATTCCAAGTGAACCAAGGCCTTGAATTGAACACTGATGTTTAAATTGTTTCTTCAGGGAGATGTTTAACAGCACTGAGAGCTCCTGTGTGTGTGTGTGTGTGTGTGAGTATGCTCGTGTGTGTGTGGGTGGATGTCGGGGTAAAAGGAGTAGAGAGGAGGGGGTCAATAAAAGCAGAGTTCTTACAGAGGGGGTTCACAAGCTGGTGCCAGAGAGGAGGAGGGGGGTTTGGGTCCATTGTGCACAGATTCCAATGACATGGAGTAACCTTGCCTCGCCGGCTGCTCTGCTGAGCAGGAGCCAAAGACTTACTAAACAACTCAACATTTTAAGCTGGGGGAAAACAGACCGCGCAAGGACAAAGACACAATAGTCTACCATCTTTGGCCTGATCCTTATGCTTGTCTCCGGTAGAGGTCTTCTAGAGAAAGTGGACATGTTTTGCTTGGCACGCAGCCTAAACAGTGATTGTGAGCGTGCCAACAGTCCCAACCAGTGCACAGCAGTAAGCTCACCAGGCATACACACTCACACACAAGTCCCTTATCTACTCTGTTTGACCCCATCTGTAGCTCTGGAGCCTGGAACCGAGCCCAGCTCCGCCTCTCCTTTCCTTCATTCACATAATTTGTCAAATGGGAATTTCGGTGTGGGGTGGGGGGGGGTTGTCAACACCTCCCCGTGCATGCCCTCTCAGCAGTCACTCTCAATTATGGTAATGATGCAACAAACACACACCACACTCTTTTTTTAAGTATGTGAAACATCTCTGAAATTCAGCTTCCAAGGCCCTCCAGTCATAAGCGTTTTCCATCAATATGAAACCTGTTCTGTCCTGTTTTTCGCACCTAATTTTAAACCATTTGGGGCATTTCCACCCAAAATAAATTGGTGTAGAACCTAAAAATTTGTCTCCCAGTTGGAAAATAACAGGTGTTTTTTGACCTTTAGTAGGAACCAAAGTGTCAAATTCAAGAGGTCGTTGTGCAGTGTGCACCACCCTCTGTTCATGACGTATCTGTGATTACAATGACTCAATTGTGCAATGGAACTGGTTCATGCACCAGAGCTAATTCAGTGGAAAAACACCCACATGAACCCTTCTCTGCCCAGGACAAGTCTCTGTTCTCTGGCCTCAAGTGGCAAAATATAGATCTGCCCTCTGCTACTAAAACTTGATAATAGCCTTAAGTGTAAACACTCCCTGGACCTTGTCAATACTGCTCAACATAAGTATCCACTGACAGCTGTCATGTTTGTAAAACTGACACAAAACACTCTTCTTCTTTATCGTTCCTCCCCCACTTTTTTAACCCGCCTTGCCCTCTCCCCTCTCCTCTCTTTCCCTCCCTCTGGTGTGTTTGTGTTAGCAGTCGGCTGGGCTTTCCATCACGCTGGTCTGGTCTCATCACTCTCCAACCACACACACACACACACACACACACACACACACACGCTCAGGTCCACTTCAAAAGCGCCGCCCGCCCTCTTACACCTGCCAAACTTTCTTGCCAAATTGCCTTTTGAAAGTCAACTCATCTCACTTGTTTTCGCTCCCACACTCCTCTGTGCCACACATTCTTTGGCTCAGTTGATGCAGGGACAAAGTAGGGGTCAAAGGTGATCTGGGATGGGGATTCCCATGCAAAGACACAAACCAGTTACCACAAGTGCATAAACTGAGTGGGGAAAAAAAGACATTTGGAGAGAGATTTAGTATTTTGGTAAAGTTTTTTGTTTCTGTACTTAAATGTCATTTACTGTAGGGGAAAACCTAGCAAGCTCACAATTGTAAACTATTTAGCATTCTCTCCCCTAAATCAGTACATTTTTTCACGATTTAAGCGTAAACACAACAAATCTGAATTCCCCTCTGATACTATTTGTCAACATTTGGCATTTAGTGAGAGAAATTTCCCCTCAACATCTTGATCATCCCACATGTACATGAGAACAGCTACACACATACAGAGCATTTACATACACACACGCACTGAATGGTCTTGTTTGTTTTCAAATTAAGTGGAGGTAAGATTTAAATTTCCGCTGCTGTCAAAGCTGCACAACCCAAATTAGGAATGAGGTAATACAGATTTAAATTTAGCTACTGTTATTATTCACTCTCTACCCACAGACAGACAGGCATTTCACTTTATGACACATGAAAGTCCAAAAATAGCACAGCGGGACCCCTGTTCCTGTTTCTGAGTGCTTGAGTATTTTTGTATTTCAAGTGATTTTGTCAAAGAGTCCCCTCCATGGAAACTAAACGTAGAAGTGAAAATTCTAAGGTGATAGTTAGTCAGTTGTTTGCACAGACAGTCACATTATCTGGTCACAGTCCTCGTGCTTCATTCTAACCAGTTCACTATTTTGAATGTCAGAGTGAGAACAATCCTCAAGTTGTTCTACCAACTAGCTCTCGGTTGCTTGACTACAGGAGCCAGAGTTAAGTGATAATCTGTTTCTGATTCTTACTCTCTGTTAAACACACTGGCACTCAAATTGAAACCATTTTGAACGGCACAAAAAGATAAACAGTAATTATCCATGAGGTCCAAAGCACCTAAAAATCCTAAACCAGCAACAAACTCTGACATCTGTTGGTCTAAAAACCTAAATAGTGTTGAAAACAGCAGGAGTATATAGTAATTTATTTATGATTTTTAACTCATGCATTTGGTGCACAACTGTGCATTTACTGTACCAATATCTGCTCTATATGGGGACCACATGAAATAAACTACAGTGCACATGTTTATTGTAATTAAAAACAGAGTTGGGTCGTCGCAGATTACCTCCAATTGTGATTATCTAGTCAGATTATTAAAATAAATGACTATAATCAGTCCAGATTACTTTGGAATAGTGTCAAGTTAAGTCCATTCGTATGTATAGTGCCATACACAACATAAGTGTAAGCGTAAACGCAATTAGATCGTAGTTACATTGTAAAGGATTACTTGATTACATTTTTATGCATGCTTTTGAAATGTGACTCATAAAGCTAATGAAAATAAAATGCAACAAAAGACACTCTATTGCTGACAGTATCACCATCAACGTTCAACACAAGAATGTCTATATCTAATTTATGCAAGCCAAAACGGTCCAAGTATCTTTGATATGTAGATTAGATTAGATTTTGTCTAATCCAGGGAAAAATGTCATTGATTAAAAATGGTCATGTTATTTGTTTTCAATAACTAACTAGTTTTAAAGTAACCTGACTATAGTCTGATTAAAAACAAATGTCTGCGCAAATATGTGGCTCTTTCATGTGTTTTTAATTTTGATCTACAAGAAGGGGTTGATAAATTCAAAGCCTGAGGTAGAAGGACAGGAGATATTCAGCTCACATTACATGCACTTGCGGATCATCTCTTTGAATAATATCCCAGAAAGTTCAAAGTACAGAACTTTTGTAGCTTTTTCCGTATTTGGATTAATGAACATTGCAAGTCAGCACTCTTATATTAACTTGATTTGTCACCCCCGGGCTACTACCTCTTTTAAAGATGAAAAAGGAACTCCGTGGTCATGATTTTGACAATGGTTGTCACATCACAGCAGTGAGAACAACAATGCATATTCCCCTACAGTACAGAGTAACATCTTTTTTCAAAAGCATCCCTTAACACCAACAGAAAATGTCAGAGACAGTTTGATAAAATCATAATAAAGAAAAAATCCCCCACCTTCTTATAGCAGTGGTATTGTTTTCACATGTGTTTTTCCATATTGAGACCACAATACCCATAAACCCTCTTGCTTACTGCTGCAAAACTTAGTGCTGTTTGACCAACTTCCTCCCCCATCTTTCACTTTCATGAAGACTACAGACATCTCAGGGTTGATGTTTTACATAGACATTTAAGTTGCTCCACTGTCTACCATTATGAAGATATTTGAAAGGCTCTTCCCTGAAAGAGCAATGTTTTATCCGTGGGAATGTAACTTCAAGATGTTTGAATAAAGATCTGCATTTCAGAAATGTAGAAAACAGGATTCCTTTGCGGTTCAGTGGCTGGAATTAAAGCACGCACTTGGATTTCAAAAAACATCCGTTTACGTCCTCTTGGACATGACCAAGGAAACCCCGTGGTTCCTACAATGTCAGTGCTGACATTTACGTTGACCATCAGTGGTCTTGTGGTCCAACACATTCACGTACAGACGCAGGCAAACATCGATGCTTCACTCAACCACCAGCCTGACTGTCAGCACATAACAGGCACTTTAAGACCACAGTGATTACAAAACTAAATCTCCCAACAACACTCTAAAATGACTCAATTCAATTCAGGATCTGATAAAATGACAATGAAACTGTGTTTATTCAAACCTTTGTTTCCAGTTTTGTTCATTACCTGGATGTACAGAGAGGTTTATAGTAAATCTCTCTATAGCATGACATTTAATATCACAAAAAAAGGACAGAGAGCTCATTCTCAGAAAAGTTCAAAAGTTTGCGAGATATGCTTTAGATTTGGATGAGAACATCAATGCTCTCTTTTGTCTGAGCACAGGGATTGAAAACAAGTGGAAGCAGCTAACTAGCAGCTAGCCGCAACTAGCAAGCAGCAATCTGGTTCTGTAACAAAAAATCTACGGTGACATAATTCATTTACCCACATCTTTAATAGAAAACCCACTGTACAAGTATAAAAACAACAAATAGCTGCTTTACAGGCAATTAAGTAATGGACCTTTTTCTTGTTGGCTGTCAGGTGACTGTTCGGGTGATCATATCAGTCTAAACTGTGATTCTTCCTTTACCCTTATCCATGCTTTTCTGCCTTGTCCCCAACTAGATCTTCACCACAGCACTTTTAAACTATAACACATAGTTAGTACAAAGTAGATGGTAGAAGAGGAAGAAACACTGTCCAAAAATTTTGCCAGAGTTTCTCAAATTCTACTGTTTCCATCTAACATCGACCCATCAGAGGGGAGACTCCGGGAAGTTATTGGTCCTTAGTATCTTAAAACTCTCTCATGAAGTCATCATGCGATCTAAGTCAGTCATATGCTTCTTCCTAAGGTGTCTGGGCTTTCAGAACATCTAGCAACAGGCTTCAAGTCTTCAAGCAGTTGCCCGTTAGCACGAACCATACTATCCCTGTTGGTGCCCACTTGACATTCCCTCTCCTGATCACATGTGAGAGCTGCGGAGAGCACTCCGCTGCTGGATAGATTTGAAATACACTGAAAACAGGCAGGAGCAAAATTTTTTAAAACATCTATCAGGAACAGATCAGAGGTCATTTAACAAAAGTTGGTCTATGGTTGGAGACAGATCACAGAGAATTCTCATAAAATACCATCTCTGAATAAGCATTACAATCTCACCTGGGATTATCAAGGTCAAGGTCAAGGTCAAGGTCAAGGTCAAGGTAACTTTATTTGTACCCGTAGGTAGATTTTTTCTGCAGTAAAAAGGAGAGATG
>JAQNCA010000008.1:12353300-12363420 GCA_029783725.1 Acanthurus tractus
AGCCATATATGAAAGTTGCTGTGTGCAATTTGTGCTGTTCAGTCATGAAACATCAGATCTGAGTCATATAAAGGGGGGAAATCTGGTTTGGGCCAATAGTGTGAAGGGAGCCTTACTTATTCACTCTGGGAATCAGCAGCTCCAGGAAGCTATTACATCACCTCTACAACTGTAAGTGTGTGTGTGTGTGTGTGTGTGTGAGAGAGTGACCATACATAAATACATTTTTCCAAGTAGGGATGATGCGTGTGTGTCCTTCCCCCTCTCTGTGCCCATTCATGTATTTGTCATCCTTCAACAGAACTGCTCATCCACAGTTTGCATCTTAGCAGTCCTCTGATCTTTGCCACCGCAGCAGCAGATTTACAAACGCTCAAGAAGCCCAGATCTTCTGTGAGAAAGGAAGAGAGGAGGGATTGTTTTTGTTAAAACAAACTGCTGCAAGTATCAGTATGAAACTCAGCCTTTGATGCTTTGTGGTGCACTTGAGGGAGTCAGCTAATGTGCGTCTATTGACACAATCCCCCGCTTTCCTCCACTTCTCTTGAAAACGCATGAACACAAATACACAGCTGCAGTAGTGGACTTTGGACCGACATCCTTCGGGAGAGGAGGGAGTTTCCTTCCTGGGTGAACTAGTTTCTGTGTCATTCAGTGGGCTGCTCCTGTGGTCAGGGCTCGACCAGAGGAGAGGTGGGGAATGAAAACATCAAGGCAAACTTTTCACCTTCAGAGTGGACACTCAAACTCACAGCTGAGAACAAAAATCAGCCTCATCTACCTCTTAACTTACAAATGTAAGCATAATTGTTTCTTATTGGTTTTCTTTGCACAATGTACCCATTAAAAAGGCTGTAAACAGAAACTCTTATTTAATTAATCAAACATCATACATAAACGTACAAAAACAGTCTGCTACAAGTAAAAGTACTCAATCTGCAGAAAAATAACTCCAGTGTCTATTCATATTACCTCAAACATAACACTCATGCATATACTCATACGTCAGGTCATGTGTGGGTGTGTGTGGGTGTGTGTGTGTGCATCTGCAAATCTTGCAAACTGCTGAATCTGTGAGTCTCTTTTTTTTTTAACATTGATGACTGCACGCAAAAGAGTCTCTTGTGGTTGCTATGATTCAAATTTTTTGAAAATACAACTTTATTAACCATTATGTGTTTTTTTTAAACCTCCTTTGACTGCTGACTCCGCACTCCTCTCAACCAGCCAGTAGGGGCTGCAATTGATCACAACTGCTTCACTCAAGAGTCCCACAGACACACCTGGTGGGGATTTACACTCAACTGAATGCACTATTCTAGTTATACATGACATTTTTAGATATTTTTAGATTGGTTTGGACAGCATACACTTTTTTTAGCTGGTTCAGGTAGAACTCGATTTATATACCTTACCTACAGTCAGGTGGTTTGGTCCATGGCACCCAATCTAGTGATGGGGTGCTTATCAAAGAGAAACATGACACTGACATGGTTATTTTGGGGGTTAGTTAGACACAGCAAAGGTCTGGCACACATATTTGAATTCCTTTTGATTTTTTCTTTTGGTGAAATATTGGATCATTTAGCCTCAAACAGTCATTTAAACAGAACCATCTGGAAGTGTTAGTGGGTAAACATCTTTGTGGAGCAGCTATCAGCTCATAGAGACTTAAAACACAAAGCACAAACTAGACAGTGCTGTTGTGTAAGGATTCACCCAAATGGCTTGTCGATCATTCACAATGAATTTAATTCAATTCATAAAAAGTTTATTAAAGGTATGTATTTAGCTAATAAGCTGTCGAATACATTTAATGAGATGAATAATGTTTCCTCCTAAAATTGAGCAGAGTAGAAGTAGCTGGAAACAGAATTGCTTAGGTGGAATATCAGCACTTCATAAGCTTATTTCCTCCACTAACTGTCTTGTAAGGGATGCGTCAGTTTTATTGTGAAGGAATATCTTTTTTAGGAAAAAAATATAACACAGCTAAAACAGGTGGGTGTTTAATTTAAACATTTATTAGCAGAAAATCAACTCAGTAAAAATTTTATTAATCTATGAATTTTTTTAACTTCTAAAGTCAAGTTTAAACACCACATGTTCCCTAGTTCCTGCTTCTGTGTGGGAATTTAGTTTTGGGTTTTAGATGGCTGGACAAACAAAAACAAGATATTTAACAGAGTCATCTTCAGCTCAAAGGTTCTGATGGTAATTATTAGTGACATTCTGTAGACGCAATTATTTGTTAATTAACACAAACTGCATACTGAATGAATTTAACTGATGATTGCTGCCTAAAAAAACAAATCAGGTCACATCCATATCATCTTGATAACACTTTCCAAGACATTTAAAGAGCTGATAATGTCACATCTTTGCTCGAGAGCTGCTGTGTATTTAAATTCTTATTGTGGACATTTACAGACTGACTGTGTGACAAGGCCCCCTTGTGGTGCCATGTTAAAAACAGAAGTCAAGGCATGACGGGGAAGAAAATCCTTTCCTCTTTCCTGTATGTTTTTGCAATTTCATGCTGTCGTAAAAAAGATAAATTTCAGAGGAAACAAAAACAGGAACAGGGGCCTTTTGACCTCTGATTATAATGTGAAACCAGTTAGTGTGACTTCATCTATGCGGGTCAAAAGTCAGGGTCACTTGTAGAGGAAGACAAAAGTCTGTGATTCAGCTAAAAGATTAATTCTATAACCACCCACACGGTGGCACATTACACATTCGAGAGGCCGTGTTTCAAGGTTTCAGCTGTCTGTAGTTGAGCTGAATAAGGTTGGATCACACTCTGCTTACTAAGTTTTTTATCTGTCCATCCATTAGAGGGCAAGAGGGATGTGAACCAACTGGTGTTTAAGTGTACAACCTCCTTTCCGAGGATGAAGGAGAAAGATCCAATTTCACTGTTACTGGAGGAAAAAGTGACCACTGACTCAATGCCAGTCTTCTAACTTACTTGCATTTGTGCATCTTTGAGTCGATGTGTGTGTGTGTTTGTGTGTGTGTATGCATGTGTGTGTGTGTGTGTGTGTGTGTGTGTGTATGCGTGTTTGTGTTTGTGTAAGTGTGTGGGTTGCGGTAACTGCTGTGAAGTGTTTAATAGTTAATAAGAGGCTTGTTTACTTGGCAAAGCTGCTGCCCACACAGCAGATGCTGCTCAAATGCTGAGGGGTACAACTTAGGAAATACAGGAAGTGGATACAAAACATAGTTTAGCTGCTTTAACAGTGTTGACACAAAGGCTAACACACAGCATCCAGCACTTATTGTTTAAAAACTAAGAGGAGAATATTCTTGTTGCTTATCAAACAAAGAGGGAGACGTGTTAGAAAGATAGCTGGAAAGATGTGAGTTTCCATTCAGTTAAAAAACCTCTAAAATATAATTTATATTATTTTCCATTTTTATGTTAAAGTAACATAAACAGTGTGCATAGTTCTTTTCACCAAAACTGTATCAGATTTCTACAAACAAACACTTAAAGAAAATGCTTTTTCTTTATTCACTGGCCCCTTTGTTGATATGTCTCCCACAGGAATTCCCTTGAGACCGATAGCACACTGTGGCTGTCTGACTTACTTTTGATTAGTCATCACACAAACACGCATGTTAGCCTCCTCATATTGTTGTTTGGCTGTTCTAAGATCTAAATTTTGAGTCAATCTCTAAACAATAATCAGTTTTTATAGTGTCCAGTGAGAAGATCTACAGGAAACTTTCAGGAAAACACATAATGTCTCTAAACTTCTGTTTGTTTGTTTCCCTCAAGCACAGCTGTCTGCCTCTCTCTCTCTCTCTCTCTCTTACCCTTCTCTTTCTCTCCCTGTTGTCTTTTTTTCACCAGGTGTCTCATCATGTGGCCTCTCTCTCTCTCTCTCTCTCTCTCTCTTTCCTGGCTGCCTCATCCCAGATGTTCTGGATCTTCTTCCAGGAGATTCAGCCTCTTCTCTTGTCTCCCTCTTGTGTGTATAACATGTCATCCTCATCTTCCTCTCCCTTTGTGATTGTTCCTTTTCTCCTACTAACCCTAAACATTGAGCTTTCTCTCTTGTGCATGTAGTCTTCTGTGTTTAAATGGTGGAGAAGAGGTCATATAGCTTAAGTGAGTTTGGCTTTAAAATAAGGATCAGTTTAATGCTAACAGCACTAAAACATCAGCAGTCTTCATTCAAGAATAAGTTGCGAGACATATCCATGTTGTATCCTGTGTACTTTGGTATTGTATGAAGGTTGAGCAAGCTCTCATCAGAATGGAGAAAGAAAGAAAAAAATAGATTTAAAAAAACACAAAAAAAACCCCCAAATGATGTGAGGAAGACAAACAGACAGACAGATGTGGAACGAGACAGCTTCTACAATGTTATTTTTTTTCTTTGCAGTTGAATTCAAACACCTAACATTTAAAAAAAAAAATTGATAAATCAAGTTGCCCCCCGTTTTCACATCTAGTCAGATGGTTTTTTTGGTGTTACGGGAAATATGTGAAACTATCTAGTTTTATATGATAGATGTATCACCATCCGCCACTTTCTTTTTGTCAGTGACCTTGTGTTCTTACTGCACTCTGTCTGTGCAGACACATATAAGAAGAGAATCGACCCTGCAGTACGCCCACAAAGTGCTCCAGCATCATTAGGCACCACCTTTGACTGTTAAACACAAATCTGACTGCTAACAAGCACCTTTCACCTCTGACTAATGACCTTATAAGTTGGACAATACAGTGAGGAAAAGCTGCGCATTGATTTCTGCTATAATGACCACATCCATGCCTCTGTGTATTGTTAGCTTGCTCCACTGTGTGTCTAAGTGTGTCCACGGGGAGGAAAGATGTTATTATCCAATATTTTCATTCTGTGGGACAACACACACACACACAAGCAACCGACTATATATATGAGTAAAACAGCCTATATGAACAAAAAAACATGACCTAAAACAAGGCAGAAAAACATTTATGTCTCTAAGGTTAAAAAAAAACAAAACATAACCCCAGAGAAACTGACTGCTTGAGTGTTTATTTTAGTGTGTTTGTGTGTGTGTACATGCTTTTATTTTAAAGTAAACTGAAGGAAAAGTTTGACATTTTGTAAATTATCCTTAGTTGCCCTTCTGCCTTTGCCCAGATAAGACCAGTGCCACTTGTGTTTAAATATGAAGCTACTGCCAGCAGTCGGTTAGCTTAATCTGGCAGGGAAGAAAATGAAAAAAGGACACTTTTACAGTTCAGTTTTTGTAGGGACTAAACAAACAAGACATGTTGATTAATGAGCTTTAGAGGTGCATCTTTGGACTGAGCCAGGCAAGCTGTTCCCAGTCTTTCCGTTCAGCTAACCTCCAGCTGGTGGCAGAGGAGGGCGGGTCTTGCAAGAAAAGCAGTGGGATCCATAATAAGCAGTAGCAATACACAGAGTGCAGACAGGGGCCTGGTGATGATCTCCTTGTCTAACCTCTGGCTAGAAAGTTAGGAAGTGTTTACCTGAAGAAGCTGTGGAGGCACTTTTTGGTTGATGTTTGAACACTGTTTGAAAAAGGCTGTTTCTCTTCCAGTTTTTAGCATTGAGATTGGAAGTAAAGCTGACTGACTCTTTGCTGTAGATCCACAAATAATGCACAAACATTAGACAAACCTCACAAAACTTCAATAGGAAAGTTACTATGAGCATTTCTCAAGAATGTCTAACATTCTTCCTTTCTTCATGTGTTACATTTTAAACTTTATCTTTCTTTTTGATCATAATGTGACCTCCCTGGATTTAAGCTTCGCACTCCAAATGCTTTGTTTGTTAACAGGAAATGAGCTGAAATCTCCCATGTTTACAAATTTTGTAAGACTGAATATTGTCATGAATTGAGAGGTTTTCTCCCCTTTCTCTTTCTTTGACTTACTTTGTTGTTTGGTGAACTGGGAGTGATGCCAGCCCATTTGTGTTGTGTTATAGAGTGTTTGCGTGTGTTTGTGTGTGTGTGTGTGTGTGTGTATTGTTTTTGTCCTGAGTTCAAGGGCATTCCTCCAGCAGTCTCCTGGCACTTGCTGCAGCAACATGCAACACATGCTCAGTGCTTAAAGCCAACACACACACACACACACACACACACAGGCAATAATTGCTTTGCTTGCATTATAAAACAGGACTCATCGCTCCACATCAAGCTACTTGACTGAAGTGACAGATGATTAAGGGTTTACTTTTCAAAACATTTTCATTGTATTTTAAGTGGCAAGAAGAAACACTTCTCCAGCTTCTTGCACACTAACAGACACACATCAGTGCTAATTAGTCAAATAGGGCATGGGGGCCATCTTCTCTTACAAGCATGTAAGGTCCTGTTTGTTAACCTTTCCAACAGCAAATACATCAATTAGGCGTGCCTGTCATGTGACCTTTGACTATCCATGACCACCACTGTCTCTCTGTGTGCTCAGCAACTTTCGCGTCCTTTCAGGAGCTGACAGAGCGAGTGCTGGCTGCAGTTCTGAGTCAGGATGTGAAAGGAGATTTAAGCTGAAGTGTCTGCTTCTCCTGTGTAGATAAAAGAAGGCAACATATCAAAGAGGCAGAGGAAATGCAAAATAGTGGAGCATAGTGTCTCTTTGCTCCGAGCATTGATTTTTGAACCTGGTTGTCTCTGCAAGAGCTCGCACAGTAAGAATCTATTGATTGAATGCATGATCTCTCTTTATCTTCTCCTCTGCTTCTTTTTTAATCCCTCACCTCCTTTCTCCTTCATTCATCTGTTGTATTCATGTCCTCGCTTGTCCTTCCATCCCTCTACCAAGGTATCTATGTTGCATTTCTACTCTCTCCATTTTCCTGCCAACATAAACCAGCCTTACTCCACACACACTCATACACACACTGTTACACACAATCTTCTCATGTTCGCGCACTTTCACTCAGTCATCAGTAAGAAGTGAAATACAACCTCTCCTGCTTTACTCTCAGTCCTGGACCAAAGAAGGGAAGCTTTTTTAAGAAAATTCAGAAGGAAATATGCAACAATTAATCCACAATTCTGTTTGACAGGACAAGCACTTACAGTGTATGTGTGTGTTTGTTTGTGTGTGTGTGTGTGTGTGTGTGTGTGTGCTTAGAAACATCTGGAGCTCAGGATTGCGATTGATGACCATACCATCACCTATTTCTTCTCAATTATTTTCAGTGGGACGAAAGGAGGCGTGGCCACAGTCCATCTGGAGTTTTTGGATGGACAGAAGTGGGCCACATATGCTGTACTGTTTGTGTGTGTGTTTTCTTTTGCTGCACTGATAATGCACCTAAAATGTTGAGAATAATACCTGAAAATTGCTCAATGTGATTGTGACCTTGTCTGTTTTGAAAGAGTTTGTGTGAGTATATGTGTGTATAATACTGCAAGTTAATGATGTGTGTGTAACAGGGTCCTCTCACATGACTGACTCCAGTGGCAGACTGCTGCCTACACCTCATTCTGCTTTCCAAAACACTCTGTCTCTGCCCATGTGCTTGTGGACATCGTGTGGACATGTATCATAGTCCAATGAACATTATAAATAAACCAAATTCCCTTTTTTAAAAAGTTAAACTCAGCAGCTCACATTTGCTAAAGTAAAATGTTAGACCATCTGAAAGCCTTAAAAAATGGAAGTAAGTAGATCTTTGAGCTTGGATTCTGTCAACAAATATCAAGAATGCTGATCCTTTACTTATCAGAAAAACACTAAATTCCACAGCTAAAGGGATAGTTCACTCATTGTATCAGCATTGCATGGAAGTCTTTCCCTTGAAACTTCAGAAAGGCTTATGTGGATCAGAAAATGTCCCCAGAGCCTCTGTCAACAAAGCAGTGAGTGGAATCCTGTGAAATTTCAATTTTGGGTGAACTATCCCTTAACATGTTCTGGGTTCACAGTTAAAAAACACCATATTTTACTGCTATTATTTACTATATTTCAGCCAAATGTAAAACTGGGACTAAAATGAACCAGACTGAAATTGAAGGCTCTCGCCACAAAAACTTTTGCTACCTCATACCACATACTGTAATGAAGCAGTCTACAGGGGCATAAAACAGAACCTTCATAGAAGAGTGTTTTCAGAGAACTGTTAATTGCCACAACTACAAGAGGGCCTTGAACATACAGTTATTAATGTGCACAAAAAAATAGAGCAATTGGTCCCATTGTATGCAAGATTAACTGCAGATATTAAGATACATGCAAACACACATACATCCTCAGTGATCCCCTCCAGGCTTGTTTCTGGCAGAGATACTACAGCTCCAAGCTAACTTTTCTAATTCAATAATCGCACATACAGGAGGTTCTTTCATCTTTCTTAAGTAAAATCTAAGCATTTGAACTCGGCCTATACAAATGCAACCCAATAAACATATGCCAACTAATTCAGGCTTACTACATTTGTGTGCACATGTGTATGTGGAGGGTTTTAATTGATCAATGATCAATCAACTGGTTACACAGTTAAAGCTGCTACTATGGGACACAAGATCATTGATCTTTGTGTTGCTATAAGCTTGACTGGTCCTGTTTACGGCTGGAGCTCATCTTTTGAGCACAACTTCCAATGTTCCTCAAGAAGCTGACACTTTTTTTCTACAGAAAGCAGAATTGATGATTTAAACTGACAAGAAATTATTTAAACACATAGGATTGTACATAATTTAGGACTTTTTCCCCTGTATGTATTCATGATCAAGTAGTGACCATTAAGCCCAGGTTATCATTTGCTCCTGAAAAATCATGTATCAGTCTAAGTGCTAAACTAATATGCATCATCAGAAGTGCTTGCATGCATGCAGTTTGTCCATAATCAAACAGACATTGTACTGCAGTGAACAGATCAGTGTTGTGCACTGGCTTTACCACAAAGTGCAAATCATTTAATATCTATTTATATGTATTTTTTTCCCTTTTTTCTGGTCTTAATGCAGAAATCGTATAAAACCCTACATACAAATACTGCATTTAGACCACTTATGACTAACCCAACCCATGTTCAGGTCAATTCTTGACCCCCGAAACAGAGGGTGTATCAGCAACTTTACAGGATCTGGAATGGACTCCAAATACAACTTTTGTTTATCCTCTTTATATCATTAAGGGTACAATAAACTGTAGCCACTACAACAGTCAAAATGTTTAATCGTCATATGTAAAAGAGTTTCAGCAAAAACAGAAAATTATTACCTTCAGGATGGCTGGATTTAATACAGGATTGTTGCATCAGACCTTGCTTTAGTTTTAAGCTAAGGATTGCTTAAAATTAAGGTGTCAGATGAGGACAGCTGAGTAAATGTTTGTAAGAGTAATATATATTTGTTAAAGGTGGATGGCTTGTAAAAAAGGGCTATTATGTAAATACCAGGTGCCGTGAAATGTGCGTTGTGTGTGCTTTTGATGTAGGGAGATACAGTGTTGGTGTTCACATCACTGTTTATATAGAATGAAAGAGGCCAAACAGACAGCTGGTGAGGCAGGTGAGGACATCTGTCATTGTCTCTCATTAATGCCTGCGGAATGATTCTTTATGGTTTACGTTTGTCACGTTCAAGCAGCTGATCCATTATTCAAATGCCCTGATTGTTATCTTGTTTGGGTGATGACACAATGAGGCACCTATAACGAGGCAGAGGAGACACAGAAGAAGAGGGTGATAGCTCAAAGAGATGTTTGTCAGATTTTATACGCGTAGAGTTTCCTAAAGAATAAATAAAATTGGGAATGAGACTCAGCAATTAGAGCAGCCTATTCAAAATTACACTGATATTGGCAATAAACCAAAACCCAATTTTTACACCCACTTGCTCAGCACTGTCACTTGCAGTTTGTTTTGCCATTTTTCTAGATGAAAATGTGATTTTTTCAAAAATCACTGTTATAAACGTAGCATTTCTGTTTTAAGCAGCCTCAAATAACCACTCCTCCCACAAACTTAAGACCATAAGACCAGTATAGATGTTTGTTAACAGTTCAGTTTAAAGCTAGAAAGAAATTTAATAAAACAGACCACAAATATATTCTTGATTTTATTTATTTATTTATTATTATTATTATTATTATTATTATTATTATTATTATTATTATTATTATTATTATTATTAT